>CAEFZY010030967.1:0-34081 GCA_903066815.1 Brachyrhaphis roseni
GACCCGAGCTAAGAGGAAGAAACACCACCCGCGGTGGGTGAGAAGGGAATTATTATATATATATATATATATATATACAAGTGCCAGTTATAACTGGCACTTGTAATTATAACAAGTGCCAGGTTAGGTCTCCTCAACTGAAGACCTAAAAGATGTGATTTTGTATTTGAGAAGTTGAAAAATCAAATTTCTGGACAAAGAAATGAAAGATATTCACTGGTGTTAAATAAGCACAGCATCAGTACAAAAACAAATATCTGAGCATTATTTATTTGAAAGACAGCTTGTCTTTTATTTGTGTAACAAAAGTCAACTTTGACTTTTTTTAAAATATATAAGTAAAACAGACTAAAATCTAATAATATGATTAAGATTAATTTTAAATTAATAGAATACCTAAAACGGAAGAAAAATTTAAAGCACAAAACTATGAATAATACAAAAATAAGAAAAAATAAAAGAAATAGACAGATTTTTTGGTATCCAAATAGTAATTTAAAAGAAATCTGAGCTGATGACCAATGGTAGGGATTTATGTAATGATTTTGAATCCCTAATAAAGTTGAAAAACAATTCTCCATTTGCAATAGTGTCTGGATGTTCACAATTAATAAAGTTTTCAACAGATAAAAATTAAATAAATGGTATCCTTTTTTAAATTGGGGTTTAACAATTAAACAAAACAAAATAATAAAAATCAACCTAAAGAGTAACTGTTATTATTGCCATACCTTGAAATCACTGGTCCTTCATATGGATAACTTTTCGGAGGTGGATGGGGTGAGTAAGTGGCCCTTGCCAAATGTCTCTTGGACATCAGTTCTGTTTCTGTTGCAGCTGATGTTGTTTGAGGGGCCAAGCCTTTTCTGATGAGCTGCTCTGGATGGGACAGAGAGAGACGAAGCTTACGGGCACGAATGCCTGGCAGCTTCGTGTTCATAGGAGCTGCAGCGACATGAACAGGAGGAGAAGGACAAGGTGTGGTGTCTGTAGACAGGGATAGTGGGACTGTGTTGGGGAAAGATGTTTCTTGTTGATTCAGGTCTGACAACAATAAGAAAGAAAAATCCTTCTTAACTGTTATAGTTTGAGTAATCACGTATAGAAATGTAAAACGTAGTTACTTTAGTTACTTTATGCATTCAATAGTTCACCTGGGGAAAGAGACTGAAATGATGAGTCTGGTGAGCCAGTATCTAAGCCGTCACAGAGTTTGTCTTCTTCTTGATCTTCGTCACTACTGTCGCTCTTCATACCAACAAAGCCTTCTTCCTCCTCCTCACTTTCAGGCTCTTCTTCATCAGAATGGTGAATAACCAGGACTTGTGGTAATCGCTCTTTCTCTATAATTGCTAGATGTCTGGAAAACAAGTTAGAAAAAATACAGCAGTAGTTCCCAAACTTTTCATGATCTCTTCCACAAAATAACATGATCAGTGAGCACAGCTACAATTAGTTGAGGTATGCAATGGGGATGCATGATATAATAAGAAAGAATGTAATTGTAATATGATATACAGTAATATTTCAATGATAAATAAATCCATATTTAACACCCTTCTCTTTTTCATGTCAACTTGCCTTTTACAGAAACCATTTACAGACACAGCTAGTGTTCATTTTAACGTGTATAACCTCAACAGATTCGCATTGATGAGCCCCATTGTTTTGTTCTATGTAATTCACACAGTCACACATTGATGGTGGCAAGCTACTACACTGTAGTCACCGTTGTTCTGGGGCAGTCTTACAGAAGTAAAACTGCCATGCACTGGTGCCACCAGGCCTTCTGACTGCCACCAGCAGGCGAGGCAGGTGAAATTGCAGGATGAAATCCTACCACAATCAATCCAGAAGATAAGATAAATAATATATTTTGAGGCAAGTAAGAAAATATTTACATCTCAGTGTATTTACAAGCTCAGGCAGTTCTTATCCCAGGGTGCCCTTGCACACTTGATGATGATCATGAGGATGTTTCAAAAAAACTTTCTTAACACCGTCACTAATATGCTAAATTCCGTTTTAACTTTATCCGCATTTATTGATCTTATTGCCTGTTTTCTGTTTCTTCTTCTTTAGCGCTTTCTCTACCTCATGGATAAAACACCCTGCCCCTTGTAAAGATATGGTTAAAGGCTAAAAACGTGATTCAAACACATCCGAAATGAGACGTGAGCCAAAGACTAACAAAAAGGCTTTTACAATATTAAGCTAAGAGCATAAATAAAAGTGAGGTTTGCAATCAATTTTTACTTGCTGTGTTGTTCCCTCCAGGCCCGCAGCTCTGCAAACACATTAATGCGCTCTTCAGGCTCAGGCTCCTTTAGGTCATATGTGTGTTCTGGCAAATGGATGGGAAGGTCGCGAGGGATCAAAGAGGATCTGGTTGGTGCCGTCTAAGAGACAGCAGAGAGAGATAACAGGTATTTTTTTTCTGTGAGCTTACTTTTTGTACTCTATCAGACCAGTAGTGATTTTCATCTGTATTGTTTGGATCAGTGATTGAGTGCATTGATTTGGGGAGTCAGATAAATGCAATGTTTCTCACGTTCAACTTTTCTCTCCTTGCTCGAACAGCCTGCACAGGATTCCCACAAAACAGGATCTTGCCAGCTCCTCCACCAACCAGCAGATGAGAAAGAGACAGCAGTGAATTACAAAGACATCTTGCAAGGTGATACAACTAGAGCCTCTTGGTGGCACTGTTAGGCCAGGGTGGCTGCTGTTTGGATTGTTTACTGTTTATGCGTTTCAAAAAGGACAGCAGATATCACTAAAACTAAATACATGTCAGGATTAACCAATGCTGAGCCACACCGTGCGTAAGGGTGCTGGTTTCTGCTTCCACTGATGCTACATCAGAGTCTGAAGACGTTGGTCTTGGTCCCAGAGGGGAAAGAACTTTGTGCCCTGTCGCCACTATGGGCCTCATGTTTGCAGACGATGTAGGTCTGGCACCCGAAGGACCAGTAATGTGTGCACAATAACGTAGATGGCTTGCTATCTTTTCTACAAATTGAGAAGTCAGATGTCAATTAAATAGAAAAATTTGCAATCAAAAATATATTCTAAAGATATGCATTCAAAAATTTATTTACGGTAATTAATTATTTTTTTTTACCAGCAGTCTCGAAGGAGTTGGACTCTTGAAAAGACATTCTAAGAATGTCCCAGTCTTCCTGTGTGGTGCTACAGCAGGTCAACTTGTCCTCCTCCACCTTCACATCATCTAGGTAACGCAACTGAGGGACCAACTCCCTCACTGCTGCTCTGTAATTATACTCATTAGCCTAAGTAAAGGAGAGAAAACAATGATGAGGAGAGACGATGTAAATGTAGGGGACACATCTGTATTTCATCTCAAAATTTATTAAGAGGAAAATGTTTAAAAAACGACACATAATTATCTTTCAAAGGGTCCAGTCAAAGTTTAAATCTATGTCCGGTATCATTTCCTTTCTGGCTCACAATTTTCAATGACATTGTGTTGGTCTGACACATAAAATCCCCAAATAGGCAGACAGATCAATGGCTATTATTTATGTGCAGTCATAGTTAATTAATTAGTATATGAGTTCCAATGAGGCTCCTTTGTCAGACTGGAAGTACCTGTTGTAAATAACAAACTTTAAGCAGGTATCAAATATAGTTCTAACTAGGCCCACTTTTCTGTATTAAAACTGTTTCTGTTTTTTGGTCTGATGAATATTTTCGAGTATTTCCTGCGGTTAGTCTAAAAGTATCTGAATCTAATGTCTGGAACAGGTTATTACCAGATGGAAATGATGTGCTGCACTTAATGTTGATCTGCAAAGGCACACCAGTGAATTTCTTAGCTTCCGAGAAATCAAACTAGGGCTCTTCACTCCTGGCTTTCACTAAATCCCACAGATGCCGTGAATAAAAAAATGAAAGAGAGACCGGTGAGGATAAAACCAAAAAGAAAGAGGGAAGAGAAATATCGTCTAACAGAGAGGAAGTGAGCGGATGTGTGCATTTGTGTGTGATGGAAAGAGAGACAGAGAGAGAAGTGTTGGTTTGGAGGGAGAGAGCAAACCCAAGAATCCCACAATTACTACAAAGCACATGCCTAATGCATATTCAGCTCAGCATCTCCACTCATTGCCCTAGTTTCCTAATTAATGCTCCACTGGTGGGTGTAAATAAACATATTCACAGAGGTCCAAAAAACTCACAGCTAAATACAGCTTGGTGTTGTGCATCCAGGAAATAACAGAGGCATAGAGAGTTGATTTATCTACTTGACATTAACAGTGTATTGCTCTGTTTACAGTGAGATTTTGTTCCTCAACATCACAACAAACCTGTTGTTTGCTATGTGCATCACTGTAAAACCCTGTCAGCTATTCAACTGTTAAGTTTTGGGTTTTAATATCGTTTGTGTGGCCAGAGCAGACCGCCACAAATACTGTCATGTGCCAGCACACCGACAGCCTGCGAGCACAGGAGATACTGGTGGATGATCACAGGCCCGAGCTGCATTTGCAAGCAGGCTTTTACAACACCAACTGAATACAACACTTCCTGTTTAGGAGCTCTGCCCAGCTCCTTGCACAAGACTTATTCAACTCCAACCGTTCACAGGCTTCTTTTAGATGTTGCCAGACTACTGCCACTTTGATAGCTTCACCCTCTTGGGGGAAATTTACCTTGAGAAATCCTAGAATACAGTAAACATACGAAGAGTATATTTTCAAATGTATATTATCAAGTTGTTGATGCACAAAACAAAGCATTTGGACTTTTGGTCCTTTACACGTTACTGATTCAAGCAAAAAACAACAAACAACATTACAATGTATATGACAAGCCAGGACAATTCTTGTATATACAGACTGATTTAGTTGCATGCTAAAAAATACCAAAAGAAATTCCCTACCTGAGGGGAAGAAGGGTTAGGACGTTTGCTCACAGGGTTCCCCTCCAGGGTGAGAGTGTGGAGTTTGGGACACAAACCCAGATACTGAATCTGGATAAGGTCGTCCACACAGTTCCCTTCCAAATCTAAAAGCTGCAGGTTCTCCAGCATGGCAACCTGACTTAGGTCGGACACATTGTTATAGGGTAGGTAGAGCTCCTGAAGCAGGAATGCGGATCACAGAAAGTGTACACACAGATACACACAGAAAGAAACACATTGAGCAAGTGTAAATATAGAACCTTGGAAATATGTGAAAAAAATACATTCACACCTCTTAAACCTTTTTACATTTGTGTCACATTACAACAATTTCAATGTATTTTATTTGAACTTTATGTGATAGACCAACACAAAGTAGAGCAAAATCCTGAAGTTAAGCAAAAAAGGTTGAATAGTAGTGAATATTTTCTGGAAATTTTAATTTGAAAACTGTGCCATTTATTCAACCCTCCTGAGTTAACGGTTTGTAAAACCACCATTCACTGCAATTCACTGCAACGACAAGTGAAAGCCTTTTGGGTGGTCTCTCTCCACCAGTTCTGCATATCTAGAGATTTTCCTCATTCTTTTCTTCAAAACAGATGAAGCTCAGTCAGAGTTGCTGGAGAGCATCTGGGAACTCCTGTCTTTTCAGAGGTTCTCAACTGGATTTAGACCAGGAATCCTCAAATCCAGGCCTCGAGGGCCGGTGTCTTGCAGGACTTAGATGTGTCTCTGCCTTATCATACCTGTTATCTCTCAAAAAAACTCTACTGTTTTCTGCAAATTTTACTTTGAGCTGTTCTATCACATTGAAGGTTTTTTTTTGTTGTTGTTGTTGTAACAGGATAAACTGAAGAGAAGTTCCTGAGGTACATATACTTTTGCAAGGATCTTTACTAACAAGGATAAATGCTGATCATAGTATGAGTTTTTAAACAATCTTCTATGACTGTTACAGTCTACCTTAAGAGAATCAAAAGTAGAAATGCCGCTTAAGTCTTGAAGGCAGCAGTGAGACATCCACAGCACCTGCAGGTGGGACAGGGTGGTCCCCAGGTCTCTAGAGAGACAGAGCCGCACAAAGTACAGGGTCAGGCAGGGTAAGGAGATGATATTGCTGTCGATAATGAGAAAGGCCAGCTAAGTTTCATTTTAGAAATTGAAACAACTTTTTTTCCATTGGAAATTCTATTTTGCTTCTCTTCTACGAATCTACCCCTGTTGTACATTTTAAAAGAAGTCAGCTTTAAAATATATCTAACCCTGGATCATGCTCTTTACTATAGCTCCCTAAGCCGTGAGCAGGAAGCGCTTTCAGAGGCAGCACGTGTCCAACTGGCTCTGCTCCACTGGGCTCAGGGTGGAGCAGAAAAATCTTTAACTTTTTGTTTGCTCTTTTTCATCTTCCAGACATTTCTCAAATTATAACCAGAGATTTCAATGGCCCAGATGTGGCCTTCTGATGTGGCAGGACAATCCAAAAAAAAGAGGACGATATTTTCCGTCCTTTCCTTCGAGTGTGAAATGAATACATTTGAAATGTGATACGAAACAAAACCCCCTCTATTGTGTCATTGTGAAACAGGTGGTGAAGCTTAAACACGTGTATCAGTAGTATCTCCAAGATTGCAGGAAACATCACACCTCTGGTAGTCTGGTTTACAAGCTGCAAACTCTACATCCTGTATTGTGGGAGAAATGGTGGAGATGTCGGAGTAAAGTACAACAGATTATAACAGCTGCACAACAGCGCAGCATTCCAGTGAACACCAACCTTCTTGATGCATTGTCTAACTCAGAGGACCATTTCTCATAGCTCAGTATGTGAAGCTAAGAAGTGAATTTTCCCCTTCTCTTGACTAAGTCTTAGATGTTTTAAGAGAAAGATATAAATGTAAAAAGGTCAAGCAGTGGGTTTTACTTTTGGTTAAAGGATGAAATCCTTCTTGAATAGTATGGAAGCTGTAATGATGATTTACTGTAATTAATTTCCTTCACATACTATGCAAAAAAAGAAGATAACATCAGTGTTTTAGTACCTACCTCAATGACATGATGAAGCTGTTGTTCATTTTCAGCTGCTCTAATCTGGGCAAGTAAGCACCTGCAAGAAAAACTGATAAGCAAAGCCATATTTCTATCACTTTTAATGACAGACGTATGTTGTGTTTCAATTCAGAAATTTCCCTAATTTTCAGTTCATATCTTCAAAAGTTTAGTCCTCCCCAACCCCTATGTTAAAGGAAACATGACTAAAACATTAAACTTGTGAACTGTACATACAGTTTCCATCAATCATGAACTCATGATGAAATCTAGAATTTTTGAGAGAACAATGATGAACACAGTAAACATTTTCCTTTACAGTAATCACTGTAGACTTCTAAATCTGCCTGATGGAACTGTCTTTTTCTAAAGCAAACAGCTAGAACAAGTAGGGGTGTTGTTGTTTCCAAAAAGGTTTGAATGAAAGACCTATAATATGGCTTGAATGTAAGTTATTTCTCACCAAAGTCACCCAGTGTATTTTCTTGGGTGTCTACGCAGATCTCCAGATGGTTCACAAGAGAGAGGTCATGAGTACCGCACAACAGCTTCTGTAGAGGGACAAAAATAATAGACATGCCATACCATAACAATGCAGCTAAATTATATGTCTCCAAAATCTTAATTCTCTAAATGATACCATAAATGTGGTGTGAAGGTTTTTGGTCTGGCCACATTAACTTTAAACACCACCAACAGTTCTCTCATAATAGTGCTTTGCAATAAGTATTCACACCCCTTGAACTTTCTCACATTTGTCAGATTAAAGTCACAAACTGAACTGTACTGTGGGAAGATTTTATGTGATAAACCAGCACAAAATAGTGCTTAAAAGTGAAGTTCCAGAAAATGATTTATGGTTTTTAAAAACATTTTTAACAAGAAATAAAAAAGAAATGTGCATTTCAGCAACTTGTCAGAGATTCAATTTCAGAATTGTACTTTGTATTGGTCTATGGCATGAAATCCTTGTAATGTATGTGACAAAATATGGACAAGTACAAGGGTTATCAATATCTTTGCAAGGCACTGTAATTCTATGCAGCAAAAATTTTATAGACTGTACACGAGTAACATGAATGTTTGTCCATTAAAATGTAAAATGATTGATTTTAAGGTGTTTTTGACAGACAGCGTACCAATCTTCTTGGAGAAAGGTATGGTTCCACTGCTTTGTCTGGGTCTTGACTTGGTTTACGGGCAGGAGTTGGGTTGATGCTCCCTGAACCGCTCAGCTCAGTCACCTGAACCCGTGCTGTACCAGGCCGGACCTCCTGGACCACAGAGTCATGACACACACTCATTTCTCACGACAATCTGAAGAAAGAAGCCATGAACAATAATTATGACGCTAAAGTTTATGAAAGAGTTTATCTAACATTTCGCTGTAAACAAAGTAACAGTGCGCTGTACGTAAATTATACAAAGTTAGATATTTTACCTGACGCAAGGAATAGTCTTGTCAATACATTTTACAGATCATCTAAACAGACAAAAGTTTACTTGGCAACCGGGGTCAACTTCCTGGATACGGACCCGTGGCTCATTGGGATATGTAGTTCTCGACAGCCATATGAAGTGTTCAGGCTACCAGTTGGGGAAACAGAAAAGTTCCCATTATTAAGTTAAATATTTATTAAAAATGTATCGTATTTTAAAATGTGAGCATAGCAAACATTATGCATCCCGAAAGTGTGACAGTTTTTAATTACCATAAATATTTGACTGTGTGCTTTCTAGTTACAACTGTATATGTTTGCGAGTTTGTGTTACAGGCCATTCTATGGTTGCCTTGAGAGGACAAACATGCAACCTTCATCACTCATTTCGAATCAAAATAGGCATTCGTTGCCTTTAAAACTCAAATACCTATTTGTAAACTTGAATTTATTTTTGTAGCACTTGGGCGTTTTCATGGAGTGGCCATATTTCTTACAGTCCCTGAACACATCTGTAACAGACCAGTAACCGGGGCGGTTCTATGTTTGATAGAGCTGGGCGTGGGCTCTGTACTCCTCATCTCCTTTGCTCCGTTCTCACTGTGGAAGCACATTGTTCTACGCGGGCTCATCATACTGAAAACCAGTGATTCTTTTTCCTGCGTATTACCTACTGAAAAATAAGTCAGCTACTGCATTGGCAAATAAAGGATATTGATCACCCAAAGAGACGTTTGGACAGATCTCAGGAACATTTTGTTTTTTTCATCTAACTGTGGCAACGGAATTGAAAGATTTCTTTCTTCCTCTGCGACTGACGAAACATCGCTTTTGTCGGTAATTAGACCTCTGCTCGTTGTGAGTATATACTTCACATTCCTGAGTTAGAAATATGCTCAAAGGGCATCTTTTTCCTTTTTCTCTCTTTCTCTCTGGTATGTGTCGTCTTTTTACACGCTTTCGGCGTTTTGCACACCGCATAAGATTGCGGTCCACAGTTAAAACGTGTTAGCTAGCTATCATAACATTTTTTTTTACTTGCCCACGGCGAGCTTAAACCTTTTTCTACACAGCTCATAACTGATATTTTCTTTTATTTGTGCCTGAATGGTTAGACAGGGTTGAGAAAGGGTTGTGTCGAGTTTTGCTAAACAGTCACAAAATAGTTGTGGTGTTAGAACTTGGAAATGAAGTGATACGACGGTCACTGGGTCTCCCCTTTAATCCGACTCTGAAAGAGAAAGTGGAGGCTATTTACATCTAGAAAAAAAAGTGAACGTTCTTTTCTGTAAATGTTTCAGTAACGTTGAGAGAATCTTTAGTATTTGCTGATGTTGCCAACACAGACAAAATAGGGTGACGCCCCATCTCACTCCGTAAGAATTGAACGTATCACTGCGGAAGTCAAAAATGTTTCTACAAGGAATGTATAGAAACAGCATGCAACAATCTGTTTTCTGAAAATGTGTTCGAACTTAAGTTGGAAAGAAAATGCAAATGGATCGATCAGTAATGTATTTTCAGCAGTCCTAATAAGTATGGTTTTCAAATGCACTTGAACTCATTTTTTTTTTCCAAATCACACAAAGATAGGTGGGTAAAATAAAAATGCAAACTTAGTGTTGGAAAATATTGAATTTTGAGATGAATCTATATATTTTAATATCCTGTCAAAAGGTATGACTCAAAAATTGCTTAATAA
Source organism: Brachyrhaphis roseni (assembly GCA_903066815.1). Taxonomy (NCBI): domain Eukaryota; kingdom Metazoa; phylum Chordata; class Actinopteri; order Cyprinodontiformes; family Poeciliidae; genus Brachyrhaphis; species Brachyrhaphis roseni. Next base: position 10,115 of record CAEFZY010030967.1, read on the forward strand.
AAAAAGGTTCTTAGCTGTTATTCTGAAACATTCAACTCCTTATGAATGATCTATAAATAATAATTTGAATAAATGTCAGCTAACTGACTTGAAACAGTGTCTCTATTCAGTCTGAAGGTCATATTGCAAAATATAGAATACAATTTCACCATTTAAAAACAGTGATAGAGTATTCAGAGTATGGCAGACAAACACATTCAGTTTCTGGACCAGACTTATGGGGACAGTCTATTGCCCTAGGAAAGCTTATTAGTCCATGTAAGATGAAGTATAATTGTGTGGATAATCAATGCACAACTATTTAGGGGGGAATATAGACTGACCTCTGCTACATTTGGAGTGATTTACTGTTGAAAGCAAACATGCAAATATTTTTTTTGAAGAGGGGAGAAAAGCTATTTTTATGTGAACAAGATTTTAAAACCTTGAAGCTGATGTGTTCTTAACTACTGATCTCGTACAATTTGCTTGCTTTCAATATTATTTTGCCCAGCTTGTGTAATCATGCATCAAATTGGTTGACTTTTAGTATAAAGGTACTTGAATATAAATTAGCAATATGGGTGGGGGGGTTTTTTCTGACTTTTTTTGTTTTCATTTGACTTGTCTCATGGCAAATCAAACTTTGATATTCAGCAACAAGTCACTGCAGAAAATGTAAAAAATACCAGTTAGGGACAGAATTGTACATCAGAAAAATAGCATCCCCACGACGAAACATGATGATGGCAGCATCCTGATCATCTTTCTTTTCTTTATCTATTCTGCTTGGAAACATAAACCAATTCAGTTCACATACTTCTTCAGATAAAACAACATGTAGGTTTGAAATTACGATATTGGTTAGTTCAAAAAATTGCGAGTGGTTTGCGAATGTTCTCACTCATAAATCAGTTATGATAGAAAATTCTCAAAACTGCAACTCAAAACAACAAACGCAAAGGTTTTTTCAGTTTCTTAGCCAGTAGTTGAATCTCTACTCAAGTGACTGGCGCAAAATTCACAATCTCTCCAGAAGTAAGATATCCAGTACTATTAAAACTACTTTTAGCTGCAACAATTAAAACAAAGCTGAAATATAAAATGTATCCAATCACAATAATTATGGCAGTGTCAGCATGTAAGCTACAGTCGTTGCAATGGACTGTTTGGGTGCATTGTTTGCTATGGTATTATATTTCAAGTGTTATGCATCCAAGCTCTGTAACCAAGTAATATATTTGGATAGTTGACTGACTTTCTCTGCCCTTGATGCACCTGACATCTGAGATGCTAAAGCTTTCGGTTGACAAAATACCAAAAGAATGATGAAGAGAAGATGTGGTTTACTCCAAACCACTGCCCTCATTGATATATTCATCAACAATAACACAATTATGAGTTTTCCTAATATTGTGCTGCCTTAATATGAACACCAGCTAGTCCTAAAGTCGTTTATATTGGGCTGCTTCTAAATTTCTACAGTTTTCCTTGAAAGCCAAGGAAGGGGCCAGATGGAAAAAGTTCAGAGATAAAGGTGTGAATATAATTTGCTGTCCTGTTCTGGGAACAGATGTGGCCTTGATATTACCAAACTGCGTTCCAAAAGAAGTGTGAGTTTTCCGAGTTATAATTTTTTAGCAAAAAAAATAACCTTGTCAAACAATGTAAGCTTACTTCCCTTTTCAAATGTGCAGATTTGAAGCTCTGGAGTTATTTTAAGTCCAGTCATACCACAGATTTTTATATATATTGTCTGCCATCTACTGTAGATTAGTAATTCTGAAAAAGTGCAACTCTTCTGAAATATGACTGGTAGTTAGTGAAACCCTGTGTAGGTTTCTGTTTCTCTAAGACATCTGGGCTCAGGATTCACCAAGTCCTCCAGCTGCAAGAAGAAGAAGAAAAACTGAAAACAACAACGTAACTTCAAAGTTTTGGGATGTTTGGCGTACGATAAGCCTCGAACTGGCTGGGTTTTGTGTCTGTGTGTGATATGAGGAGGGGGTCAGCTAGCCTTTTCATCTCTAGCCTGCCGCCTGTCGTCCCACCCTGCCCGACAAGCTGAAAGGATGACCCAGTAGGGAAAAGGTCACTTGGACTTGAGGGCCTTTCAAGAGCAGAGTGTTTTGGCTCATACGCGCTCTCACATGTAGGTGTGATCTCGAATAAGAAAATGAAAATTCAGCTTATCTGCTCATCTCTTTAAATGAGCAGATAAGAGTTCTGCTTTCTCATTCTGACATGCTCCTTAAACTCACATCCTCGTGTGCTTTTGTTATGTTTTGCTCAGAAAGGCGACTTGTCATTTCTTATTTGCTGGTCAGTACTTGTTTCAGTCCAGTTTAGGAGGATGATGATGTCATTGGAGAGCAGCGGGAGGGTGTGGCGGACTGTTGAGGTTTTAGTCCGGCTCTCGGAGGCTCACGATCTGACTGATACTTCCCAGGAGAGGGTCTCCTTACCATCATTACGCCATTAAAGATCTATTATCTTTGCAGTGGTTCTGCTTGTATGGATTCTATAACCAATTAAGCACTTTAATGGAGGGAATGTATGTTTATAGAGGACATAACGGATTCAGTTGTCTTGCTTCTTGGGCATTGGATAGATCATGATGATGTTGAGGTTTGTGTAAACTAAAATGTTTTTTTTTTTTTTTTCTTTCTGACCTATTAGTTGATATTTACACTTTTTCATACTGCTAGTGGTATCTACGCACTTTCTCTTTTCCGTGTTGACCCTTCTTGTGTGTGGTAGTTGTGCTCTTGGCATGCAGTGAGAGCGGATCTCCCCTCCCACCGACCCGTTGCTTCTCCGTTCTTGCACCCTCCGTAAGCTGTCATGTAAGGTTATCCTCTTGGTCCAGGCGATGCTCTAGGGTTTCAAAACAAAATGTTAATTTCCCATGCTGGAGGTGGTGTGCTATAAATACCTTTAAGCTCAGATGCTGGGGTAGTGTTCCCTCATCAGATGGGGAGCGTCTCTGCAAAGGTTTTTGGGACTTTGGAGCAGAAATGGATGCCACTTGGCACTTTTGGTAGCTGCAGCGACGAAGTTACTCTTTCTCAGCATACTATTGCTTCTTCAGTGTTGCACCTGAGCGGCACGGTTGTGTCAACTACATCACTTTATCTTTTTGTTGTCTTTTAGGGCTGTAACTAATGATTATTTTAGTTATTGTTTATTCTGATAATTGATTAATTGGATTGAAAATTGGCACATTCTGTTAGATTTTTTTATTTAACCACTTATGACGTTTTTAATATAATATTAGAAATAGATAGATGCACATACCAAATATTTATTTTTTTTAAATAAGACAATAAACATTTTGTTTAAAATGCAATAACAGCATTCCTTTAGTGTACACTATATCATTTGTAGCAAAATATACGTCTGTAGAAAAGACAACTACTCTACCTATACCTATAGAAGAGGCCAAATATCACTACAAAGGTTAATACTTCACACTTTGCATATCACATTTATTGCTTTATGAAGGGAAAAAAAAACATGGAGATGTTGGACTGCATCTTTATCAATCTGTGTTCACAAAAAGATTGCAACTACTGTACTACTGATGCTGAAATTAGCAAAGACAATGATGAAATTAAAGGTATGAAAACTTTTACATTTCCAGCATTTCTAATAAAGAGCTCAACTGCTTTCTCCTTCTGTGTGGTAGAAAAGTGGCCGAGGTTTCTGCAAACACAGACGACTGTGTTTTCATGCCTCCTTTCCATCTGCACAAAGACCAGCTCGGTTTAAGCCCCCAGTGACAACAAGTGGCTTCAAGAACCAGACAGCATCCATCAATGATTCATTTTGCTCTTCATCTCCATATGTATGTGTGGATTATTAATCAGATGCTCCCATGGCCTAGTTTGTGGGAAGATGGCATGAGTGTCTGCTTTGCTTCCTTTAGTCTCTCAGAAGCAGACAGGCAGGTTGAATTAACAGCTTAAGGCTCTAGATTTTGATCATGTGTTGACTTCTAGCTATGTAATGCCACAAACTAGTGTTGCTGTGTGAAATTTTAACTTTCTCTGTACTAATTGTGTTCTGTTGATTTTTAATTTTATATTCTATTATAAACATGAATAATAGAGGGGGAACATGTATGTCTTAATCCATGAGATGGAACCCCCCCCCCCAAAAAAACAACATTTTGGTCACAGTTGCGGTCTGTGTTTGTTAAACCAGATGCCCCCTCCCTATTGGTCAGACTTTTGGTGGATCGGGTTTGGTCATAACTGGACAAAACCACAGGATTGCACATTTTAGAGCTTCGGAAATATTCTGATACTTAAACGTTTGGTTTGACATTTAGCACATATGGGCAGCTGCATAGCAACAAAATACAAATATATTTGATTCTCAGTTCAGAGAGTACACACAGTTTATTAGTAATAAGCTATGTGTTTAAGATACAGATTTAATTAATAATTGATTGCTTTGTAGGGATGTTCTGGGTCTTGATCACCCAGAAAACCTCCATCTAAACTCAAATTGTTGTATTTCTGCAGGTATGTAAAAATGGACTTGCACAAATATGACCTTTATGGAAAATTGATGGACTCTGATGAACTAATGCTGAAATTACAAATATCTGAGCACAATGAACAAATATGTGTCTCAAGGAAAGGAGTGGAATATTTTGTTAAAGAACTTCAGGCTTATATAACAGAAGTGCATCTGCCATGCAATGGGCTTGAAGAGGGAAGAGTGTATTTATTAAAATATTACCAAACCAAAGGAAACAAGTGAAACTCTGCTTAAATGAAAAAGGTAAAAAAAAAATCTATACAATATCTTCTATTGTTGTACACATCTCAATTTCCACTTAAATCAGTTGATGGTGCAAGCTGAAGATTTGTCAGTGGTGTTGCCCTCAAACCAGTTAGTGAAAAATCTTAACATGCAACTTGCATCTGATTTATTTTAGTGTAATTTATTCAATTAATTACATCTTTGTCACATTTTAAATGTATGAAAATTGAAATCATACAGTTTAGTAATGTAGTTTTTACTTAAAGGCACTTGGTCAATTGGCTGGACTTTCATCGTCCTTTATGCCCAATCTTGATCTTTGTGACTAAGATGCCAAAACTCAGGGAAAGTTGTGTGGTGATAATCAGGAAAAAAAATACAGAATGCCGGTCCATCTTTGAATATTGGAATATTATTGAAAATGACGTTGCTCGCAAGAATCCTATTCAAAAAGTAAAACTCAAATAGTTTAAGTACACAGTGATATATTTCAGCTGTTTGTATTTGTTAATTTGAAAACCAAAAATTCTGTTTTTCAGCTAGTTTGATTATTACATGTGACCAGTAACATATGTATCCCACAACATAAAAGAAATGCTGTGTAACTGCTGGCATAACAGTTGTCCAATAGATGCTTTCCACACGGAGGCGAAGCCACAAGAGGTTTAGACCAAAGAAGCTGGCCTTTCTGTAGGGCTCTGTGTTCAAGCATTTTAGTGAAAAGTTTAGTGGAACATAAAAGTATGGTATGAAAAGATGCATGAGCATAAATAACCACAGTGTTGAGAGCATTGTGAAGCCAAACTCATTCAAAAATTTGGGTGAGATTCACATAACTTAGGCTACGGCTTTAGTCTGTGTTTCAACAGCTCTTATACACAGATGCATGTTGAATAGGAGTGGCAACTTGGCCATCACTATATGTCACTAATTTATTGTTATTGTAGTATCACTCTAAACAGCATGTGTATTGTGAAGAAGTGCCTGAACTGCAGTAAGTGTTAGCTAATTTTTTAAGTGCCATGCATTCAGGCTCTCTGTGTCTGCAAGATATTTGGTGACACTTGTTATTTAATGCAGCATAAAAATGTAAGTGGCTGAGTTATTAAGATGCTGCAACTCAGCTGTTTTATTGCCAAAACAGCAATGTCAGCCAGAAAAAACTTTTTAAGTAAAATGTGTTGAGATGGAAACATTTAATGTTTCCCTTTTCTTGGTAGCTGCATAGATTCCATAGTATCATATGTTTGTTATGAACCCAAAGTTGGAACACATTAGTGCTGTTTATTTGTTTATTTACCACAAATCATATCATTATCACACCATTCATCAAATTTATCACATTTTCTAATATTGGGCAGCCTTAACCACAGCTGTCACTTTTCACGTTTTTAGAATTTTATACTATTTGTTGGTTTTTTATGTCGATTGTTTTTCAATTATTATTGACAATGCAGGATTCTGAGCTACCTATTCCCTTTCTACTAAATTCTTTAATATATTTAATTTTTATGCAACCTCTTGCACTTGCTTATAACAATAAATTAATGTTTATTGATTTTTATTTTTTTTTTTTGCCTAGTAGGGGAAAACATTAAAGATGGCATTATATACACTATTATGAGTTTTGGACTTCACAAGGAAGTGGGGTTGTGGATATTTGCTCTGCCTTATTATTATTATTTTTTACTTACACTGAAAGCCATATGTTTCAAAATGGTGTGTGGTCCAATTCAACAGATTCTGTCTGCCACTCAATATTGCAAAACAATCAAGTTACACAAACCTAAAAGTGACGCAGCGTAAAAAGCCACAGTGGAGTTTTCCTTTGAATGACTGACTGTTTAATTTGTTTAGGTTTTCAGATGTTAAAGTTGTCATAAAAATGTGATTGTATCAAGCAGCCATGCCAAACTCTGGTGAGCTTGGTTTGCTCATCGTTCATACTGAGTAATTCAGTTCTCCACACACACACACAAAAAACTGATTAATAGTTGAGATATGTAGTCCTTGTAAATAATCTACTAACAGGAGCTGAATCATTGAGCATGCTGGTTAGGTAGGAAAAATGAAGTGGTCAGGTTATTTGATTAGGTTAAGTCAAGTGTGGTTTGTTCTAAACAGATTAAGTTGAAAAGACTAGGGATAATTGAAGTTGAATGCGTAATACAACTGGCTATGTATGTACGGTAACCGTATTTATCAATTACCTTTTCAGTTGCTAATAAGTATAGTGTGTGTATATATATATATATAATATATATATATATTTTTTTTTTTCACTTTAAAAATGTGATTGTTTCAGCTATGAAATTAAAAGGTTTCTAGGTGTTTTTACAAAAGGAGCATTACGTGCTACATGTTCCACCCAGGTTCGTATATTGGGAATGTTATGCTGGAACATAAAGTGTATCATTGTGATTAAATGAGAGCAGTTAATGCCCGTTTTCAGTATGGAGCCCTGCTTTCCTGTCGATCATTAACATCATTCTGGTCGTTCTGTTGGCTAATATTAGTCTGCCCACACAGCACAGTGGCACAGTTTATATGCAAATAACACAGCCTTTTTGCTCTGAGATTCTAATAATACAACACCACACCCAAAGATAACACCAAATGTGACAAGTTGTCAGTTGTTTTTTCACTTTCCACTTGCTTTGCCACATGAAGGCAGTTTTTGTAATTATCCACTTTCTTTTTGTTTCTCTGACAGGTTGCTCTGTTTCAGAGAATTGCTGCGCTTCTTTCTGAAACTACACTCCAGGGACGACGTTAGTGTATTTCTGCTCTTACTAAAAAACTGAATTTTAGCTAAAATCATTGGTGAGGAAAGAGTTTGTCTAATGGACCGTACAGTGAATTTCAAATGGCAGAAGACTTTTCTTTGCCCACACAAGGTTCAATGACATATGTGACCCTTGCCTGTAATAGTACCTTAATGCACTGGATACACACTGTAACAGGTGGTGTGGGTTAATGATTTTCTTTTTCAAACCTTTCACAAAACATTAGGCAAAGAAACCTTATATGCATATTAGTCCCAGTTAACTTTTTCATTTTTATTTCTTTGAATGTTTCATCAAAACAGCAAGAAATGAGAGAAACATACACTTAGGATGAAGGATTAAGGTGCGACATAGATATTGATATTTTTTAAAATATGCATTAAAAAGTAACACATTTACAAATGTAACACATTTAAAACTATGATTAAATATCAATCAGTCAAATTTGCCTAACAGGAAATCTGACACAAACACACAAGTAATATAAATATAACATGATTAACATAAGATTTGTGCTTTATTACAAAATGGAAGTTTGAATGTGTACAAATATGTCCTGCCACATCAAAAATGAAAATATGAAGTTCTTCAGAACCATAACATCTTGACGTCAATAGAAATCCCCGTTATTTTCCTAATTGACGTAATGAGAGGTGACATCATGATGACATCACCTGGCCAATCAGTGTCTGTCTGGTGTTACTCATGAGCCTGTTTCTGACAAAATCCTCATCTGAGGTTAGGCTCTTTTTTTTTTTTTTAAATGGGCCCATGAATCAGTTAGGGTTTTTTTCTTTTTTGGGGAGTGGAGTAAAGGTGGGTTGAGATTGGGTCATTCTCAGGTCAGATATTTAATACCTTTTGTAATTTTTCCATAAACTGAGTAACACTCTACTTCAGAACATTGTGTAAAACATAGGTCTACTCCATATGTCTACTCTTTCCACTTGCTGACACCTGGAATTTTACAGGTGAGCAGTGCAGCAGTTTGTTGATGTCATTGGATCTGTGACCATCTCTTCTTTCTATTAGCTTTGTTTTCTATAAAGAGAAAACAATGGTTTAAATGGTATGATTTAAACTATATATAAACAAACTGTAGGTTTGTTAATCAACATCTTTCCTAATTCATGCCATTCAACTGGAAGCAAGGAAATTCTTAAACCCCTTAACTATAAGTCAATGGATCCATGTGAACACCTTTGTCCTAGTTAAGGGTTTTTTAAAGCTCTTATCTTTTTAGATAAAACCAGGATTTTTTTATGCATGTCAGTGTTTGAGTTTTAAATTTTCCCAATTATTGCAGAAGTGTTTCAATTTGATTTGGTTTTGAAGTCCATCCAGCTATTTTGGCGCAAAGTGACAGTTTGTCATGATTTTTTTTTTCTTTTTTCCTTTTTTATTGCACTGGGTAGATTTACAACTTTATTTAATTTTATTAAACTGAAGAATTTAGATGTGGTCCTTTTATGTTTTTTTGTATACGTCGACCAATATTAAATGCACCATCTAGCAGAGGAACAGACCCTCAACTTGATGTGCCACCACCATTCCTGACTGTTGTTACAATGATCTTGTATCTGAAAGTCACACATTTACTCCTCCAAACATTCTTCTTGTAATTGCGGTCAAATACCTTAACCCTTGACTTCTAAAGTTTTCTCCAGAGGGCATTTGGCTTCTCTTTGTGGAGAGGAGCAAATTTCAGTCAAGATGGGTGGCATCCATTTTTAGAGCAGGTGCCGTTCTTGTTGGTTGTGTGCTTATTTAAGAGTATGCATTATTTCAACCATGCATGGATTTAAGGGGGAAAAAAATTCAACCACACTCCCCATTAAAATCCCACAATTTTTATTCCTGCTGATGTTGACTATGGAGAAAATTTGAGGTAAAAACAAGTAAAGATTCTGTTCTATTGAATTTGTGTCTTGCTGGATCTCTGGTATTTGTCTGTGGCCTTTCTCTATCAAGGTTAAAAGGCAGATTTTAGTAATTTGAAGCCTGAGTGATGAGGATCTGTCTGCCAGTGTCATTGTGTTCTTCCTTCTTTTCTCCTTCCTTCGCTGCTCTCACTCTCATGCTCTCTCTTTACTGTGGTCAAGGATGGGAACACTGAGTACCATCAGCACATTTTTCACATTCCCCTTTTAAGGGGTTCGACTTCAAGCCCCCACTGAAAACCTACTCAAACACATGTAAAATGCAACTTTTTCTTACCAAAGGGCAGTAAGGCTGTCATCGGATGTTTTATCTGTACCTCATATCATTAATGACCTAATGACTAGAAAACGTTTCACAGCCTGGTTCTTAGTTTAAACATTCTCTTTACTTGTAGACTTTTCCTAACATGTTCATTTTTAACGCCCTCTTTTCTTCTCTCCGTCAGCGTCGTGTTGTGGACGGCAGTGGCAAACATGACGGAGTATAAGCTGGTGGTGGTGGGAGCTGGAGGCGTGGGCAAGAGTGCGCTCACCATCCAGCTCATCCAGAACCACTTTGTGGATGAATATGACCCTACTATAGAGGTATGACTGCATGTTCTATTATTCCTGTGTTTTTCACCCAGAGCTTGAAGTGGCACTGAGTAGGTCATAATGCTAAAAAATGTATTAATTATTCCCTCTTGAACTGTTGCGTTTTTGTATTAGTTCTGGTTTTATTCAACAGTGGATGATTTATCTCTAGTTTTAGAATCTATCTTTATACTTTGGATATTAGGGATAGAGGCTCGAATCAGATTTTCACAGTATGGTAGCCTATTATTCTATCCTAACAAAATAATTAAACAGAAAAATTTCTAAAATATCTAATTTCATGTAATTGCCTTTATTTGATTACAGTAAGATTACAGCAGCAAAGTGCATTAATATTTGGTTCTTACTGCCTAAAAAAACTCAGGTCACTCAGGATCTTGGTCTGGTATGTCATTAAATGCACTCTAAGCTGTGGAAATGCTTTGACATGACATTTTAGCGGCTTAGATGGCAGAAGCATAGAGTATACTGTGAACCTCACTGACATGAAGGCTTGATCTGAGCCATGTTTCTCTCACTAAATGCATTGGATCTTCTGTCGATTCTCCAAAATGTTCAGACTTTGAAGAAGTTTGCTCGACCCTCATATTTTACATCATCATGGATCTCTTATAGGGAAAAAGGTTGCATTGCTTGTATCGAGAAGGCAGCCAGGGAGAATATTTTCCTCCTCTCTTTTCTCCCTTTCTATCAGTCTCCCCTCTCTCCCTCACTTTCTCACCACGCCTGCCTCTGGCCAGACAATGTCCTTTTTGTGTATTTGCATTCCTGGCCCCTATGCTCGAACAAACAAAGGGAGAGCACTCCATGTTTTTTTGTGTGACTGCATGTTGGAAGGCTAAACATTGGCTCTGATACTCTGCTCCTCTGATCCCCTCATTTTTCATGTGATCTGAAAATGGGCCAAGATTTAATGGGAAGAAGAGATTGACTCTCGATGACCGAAATCCAACCATGTCCATCTTTCTACTGGACATGGTCACTGAGGGTGACATCCTTCCTCACCCTCAGTGACCCAACAGCAAGACATGTCAGCTGGAATATGCAGCAGCCTACATCAGATCCCCCTTGAACTATTTGTTTGTAATTCACTTACTTAGACAATGTTTCTATTTATTATCATTTAATTTTCTTCCACTTGCGATACAGTGTACTACAGATAAGTATTAACACAAAATCACAAAATAACTTTAATATGGACTTAACAGGTTAGGAGCTAACAGGTTACTAAGGTGTATCCTGTATAAATCTCCCTCATCAGCTGATTTGGTGAATCAGCCAAACATGATTTCTTAGGGTTCATTTTCAACAACAACTAGAAGCCCTTGAAGCCAAAGAGGATCAGAAAACATTCTCGTTGATGTTGTAGCACAGCTGACAAAATCTAAAGGTTTACTCTGTTTTTTGCAAACACTAAAACACTGGAATATTACAGCCTATGTAGCGGATTGATAACACTGCCAGGCACAGTTTATGTAACTCCATGGCCGTTGTTTGGCTGGAAAAAGAGGTACCAAGTGTCCGTTGTGAAATTGTACATCCGTTGAGGCTTGTAGCCCTTTGATACAAACACTTTCATTTTGAGTTGACTTAAGTTGCTAAAGTCATCAAATGTCTGAATAGCTTGCTAGCCATTCACTGCCATACTTATCTATTTTTAAAAAATCTCACAGAATTATAAGTTTAGTCATTTCTCAGAAGTCAAGAGAAAACGGATTTCATGGCCTAAGGTGATGAATAAACTTCACCAACACTACTGTAGATAGAAGCTTTAGTAAAACATGGAACGCCTTACTCGAGGTCCGACTGATTACTTTTTAAACTAGGCCTGGGTCTCCGGTGATCCAGTTCCAGCATCCATCTCTCGGGTTGGATGAGTCCAATGTCAACACAACAGGTGATTAATCGTTCTGGGGAAACTCCCAAGGCTGGCTGGTGGTTCTGTTCCTTCCAGCATAGACACTGGATGTTTGGATAGTCAAAATGTTGAGTTACAACAGAACTGGTTTGCTAATAGAGGGAATAAACAGCAACCTGTAATCTTACAACAATTTCAATCTGACTTCACGCAGGTTAATTACTAAGTCTATGTACAATATGGACAAACAACATTTGACACAGTCGTACTAATTTCCTGATTTTGTGGTGGTGGAACTTTTTTTTAATTGACAAAATCAAATGAGCCTTTATAAAACTCTGTTCAATGTCTTTAAAGATTAACCTTCACATTCTGTTAGGCACTTTGATAACAATACTCAATCACGCTCATGTTTTGAACATCCCAGTCTGCTACCTGAGTTATTAAATTTGACTAAATCTATAATAGTGGTCTGTAAAAAGATTTTTCTTTTTAAATGCACACATTCGATGTGTGTCTTCTTAATCATAACAACAGTTAAGCATTTTAAGGTTGCAGAAAGCTAAAGGTAACATTCTGATGTTTCTGATTGTGATGTTGCAGTTCCTAAACTCCAAAGACTCTCAAATGTTAACTGTTCAGTTTCTGCAACAGCTCAGAGATGACTCCCCTCACCGTCCTCTTCAGGCCCCTCTTGTCTGCCAAATTTCTGTTGGAGTACTATGCTTTTTTTTGTGCATAAATTAAAACATCTGAGTGTCTCCGTTTTCTGAAGGACTCCTACCGGAAGCAAGTGGTGATCGACGGGGAGACATGCTTGCTGGATATCCTGGACACTGCAGGTCAGGAGGAGTACAGCGCCATGAGGGATCAGTATATGAGAACAGGAGAGGGCTTCCTCTGCGTTTTTGCAATCAACAATACCAAGTCATTTGAGGACATTCACCAGTACAGGTGTGTTGAAAACATCTGGATATATATATATAAATATATAAATATTTATATATATCATTGTTAGTATATCTGATACACAAAAAAATTGTTTAGTCTTCTTCTTAGCCCTCCTATGTGTCTAAATGTATATATCACTATGTTACAAGGGCTCATATGGGGTCTGGATTCAGAGGGCTTTGTGTCAATGTGTGAGTGTGCCAGCTCTCTGCAGTAGTAGGGTGATGTCATGCTGTAGCGTTTAACACAAGCTAAAGAAAGCTTAGCCCCCAACTGGAGGCTTACAGTGTGATGCCAATGAAATTGATCCTGACTCAATTAGAGGAGCAGGCAGAGGTAACGCTCCCAAGGACAGGGAAGGAGAAAGCCAGCGGGAAGTGGGGAATTTCTGCTGGAGATGACAGGGCTCTTTATCTTTGTCAAATTTTGTCTTTCTCAAAAGACAAAACTTTGAGAAAAGACTGTAATTTCAGAGCTCTGTTGAAAGTAGAGTGCGTTAGAGAACGCATAGAATCGGTGCTAGAATAGATTTAGGAAGAGTTTGAGCTATTAAAATGGCCCTTGTCTGTTTTTATAGGCAACAGTCGAGTTTTTACTTGAGTCCTTCTTGTAGCACATGACGGTGGATTAAAATAGCAGTGCTGACTGTCTGCTGGAGAGGATCATATATGTGGGGTTATAGTGTTGCATTAGGATGAAAACGGACTGAGCTGACAGTGGCAGAAGCTTCCTGCTGTACATGAGTTGATCTGATGTGACCCACTGCTCTCACTCAGTCGCCCCCCCCAACCCCCAGGCTGCGCAACGTTTGGCACTTGCTGCTGTAGTGATGAGGTAATGCTGTTTTCCGCCTGCCTGTTGTCTATCCCTCCACCTCCCCCCTCCTCTGTTTCTCCCCACCGTCCTCCTTCAGCAGTGCAGCACAGCCCAGCATAGACCATGGCTCTACCTCTGGGTCCTAAAGTTCCCTGGGTGATAGGTTGCTTCTCCTGTGGAGGTGCCGGGCTGTGCTTGTTTATGGAATCAGGAGGATCCCATAGACGTAGACATGTCATTGTGGATTACTACTATAAGGACTGCACAATATGTCACAAGTGTATCATTAGCATTTATTGTGTGCAATATTAACATCACCACAGACTGTTTTGAATGTAGTAATTGGTGGCATTTTGTATTCAAAGTTTTAGGAATTCATGCTTTGCATATCAACAATGCTTTCGTTTTCATCATAACAGATGCAACACAATGCAGGGTACAGAAAATATGGATTTTTTTTTTTCACAGCTGATATTGTAATCACGTGATTTCCCAGCATTGTCCACCCCTAATTAATCCTTAGATTACCTTTACAAAGGGATAGGGATATATATATATATTTTTTTTGTAAAATGTAATCTCAAATTCTGCAATCTTTCAATTCACAGAGAACAGATCAAGCGTGTGAAAGACTCTGATGATGTACCCATGGTGCTTGTGGGAAACAAATGTGATCTCCCAGCACGCACAGTGGACACAAGGCAAGCCCAGGAGCTTGCTCGCTCCTACGGCATCCCTTACATTGAGACCTCAGCTAAGACACGACAAGTAGGTGTTCAAAATCTGTTTTCTAATTTTCTATTTTGCTAAAGTAATTCAAGCTTTCAATGATATGTATTTTTTCCCATCTCCGCAAACCTTAAAGTCATATTTTGTATTGTGTATTAATTGGGAAAATATCCATTTGCATTATGCATTAAAATCAAATTCATTACAGCCTGCAGCACTCTAATTTGGTCTCAGCATTTTACTTTTCACATAGTCAAGCACACAAAGCGGTGCACGGCCTGTGGTGTGATGTAATTTTTGTAGCCGAGAACATTTTTATTATGCTGCAGGCAATGAGTCATGGCTAGCTTACCTTGGCCTAGAGTAGAGCTACATCATTTATAAAGCCTTCTTAGGAACAGTTGCAGCAAAGCTCCCTCTGTCTGTGACTCACTGTCACATTATTTTGTAGGTACTTATACACTCGCATTCCGACTAGAACCTGTTGATTCTTTGTCACTCACATTTTCTACCCAAAGATTTAGCATAGATCACGGTTTTGCTATAAAGTGGTGAAGGGGTTGCCATGGTAGTTTTATCATGTGATGTGCACACCTGCTGCTAGTTATAAAAGATACATATGTGGTCCTTTGGTTTTCTCTTGGTAAGAGCCTCTATTTTTCTGTAACCCTGTTTGTGTGTGCTTGCAGGGAGTGGAGGATGCCTTCTACACGCTGGTGAGGGAAATAAGACAGCACAAGCTGAGGAAGCTGAATCCACCTGATGAGAGCGGCCAGGACTGTATGAGTTGCAGATGTGTGGTATCGTGATGCAGGTAAAACATTATGAACTCAGTAACTGTTCCTCCATTGGCCCGGTAAAAGGTTTGCATACACCATGGGCATGAATGTCATGATTTTTTTTTTTTTTTTTTTTTAATGATTCATATTAAAATATCCATCCATTAATCTTGTGCAGAGTTATGGGGGTTAGTGTCTATCTTAGTACAGTCGTTATGCAAGAGCCAGAGTGCTCCCTGGGTAGTTAACCCAATACTCAAACTCCATATAATCAAGGCCTCATTCAGGATTCAGCACAAAATTGTTGCATTACATTAATTCTCTAATAATACAACAAACATTTTTTTTTAGAGCAGAGTTTGACTTCTCTAGTTTATCTGTGATTTTCCCTCTAATCCACATGTGGTCAAAATTACACACACCCAATTTGGTTCAGTGTCCCTCTACAAGTTTCAGAGAATCTCTGCTAAATATGAAATACAGCACAGTATGCTGGGAGGGTATATTGCTTTTCAAGAGTGAAAAGCAAAACAGAAATTTTCAATTGCATCATTTAAATTCCAAAATGACCATAACATTCATACCCATGTTGCGTCTGTATAAACCGTTCAGCGGCCCTGCATGTGACTTCTGGAAGTCATTTTGATACAGAATTCTGTTAGTTTTTCCAGAAGTGATAACATTTCAGTGCTGTCTTCTGTTGTTTTATGTTTCAGCTCTCCATTACATGTTGAGGAGAAATGCTGCAGCATAAAGTGGAAAAGTGATGGATAAAACAACCTAAAGATGACACATGAACTTTAACTAAAGGATGATGACTGAAGTGAAAGCTCATAAAGGAAACCAACACGGCTGACTGAACCATAGACTCTTATGAAAAAGAGGATTTTTTTGGACTGTTGCCTGAGTGGCTAGCTGAACTGGATTGGTCCCATCTCCTAATTTCTTACCCTTTTTTTGTTTTATTTTGTTTTGGTCTGCATCGACCTGTGAGCAACACCACTAACGACTTGGAACAAGCTGTGTTGCTCCACGTTTCTCTTGCTAACTTATTGTTTTCAGTCTCGACACTGGTTGTGAAGAGGGGGTGTTTCCTACTCCCTCCCTCTTGCCTTGAAACCTAATCCCCCTCTCCCTACAGAGCCTCTGGGAGTACTGACTGACTTTCATTTGGGAAAACAACTGGAAAGAACTTTTACTTTTTATTGTCACACTGCATAAATAATCAGCCTCCACGCACTCACTCTACCTGTACTGGGTTTCCTTGGGCGGCTCCTGTTATTGGACTGTTCTACTGGAGGAAAAAAAAAAAAAAAAAACTTTTTTTTCTGTACTAATTAGTGTAAACTGTAAAGGAAAAGTGTGGATTTTTGTTGTGATTGGTAGATTTGAAAGCCACTGGAACAGTGCTTATTTCACACGCCACCTGCTTTGGTATTTTTATTGACCTCTCTTTGAAATGGTAGAAGATTCTTTTGGGATAGATGTGTTGAAGGGAGATTACAGAAATGGGTTGATTTCAAGGATGCAGCTGCATTCACTAATTACAAATGTCTCATTATGAAATGTCTTTGCAAAATAATAATTGTGACAACTAGCGTACGTACGTTCTGGTGCAATAGAACTCCACCCTCCCAACTGCAAGTGTTGGAAATACACCTCCTTAGACTTCTTCTCTATTTCAGTTTGGTTTCACAAGGAAAGTTGCGGTGCGTGCAAAACGTGCAAGTTAATGTTTGTTTTTTTTCACATTTCATTTCAGTAACTAGTGTTTACAGCTCTTACTCGTGAATGATTCCTATTCTCAGACTGCAAGATTTGCTTCTTTAAATCATAAAGGCTCAGGAACCAAGGTCCAGGAAGGGCTCATCTAACTTGTCCTGGCAGCCAAAGTAAGGTGTGTCAGAAGTTGGTGTTGCAGACTGTTGTAGCGCACAAGTCCTGCCTCAGAGTCCAATGTCAGTTTTTTTTTTGTTTTTTTTTTCCACAAACACACACACACACCGTTCTATCCTCAAGTTCCTCTTTCTCTGCCACCTACAGCTCTTTTAAGGGAGCGACAGCAAGTCAGGTGCTTATTTTATGAAACCATATTTACTGTACATGTGGGACTAATGTGTGAAACAGATTATGGATGTTGGGTTACAGGAGTGTGTTGCTTGGACTTTTTTTTTTTAATACTTCTAGGCTTGTGCTCTTTGTAACTAATTTGTTTGCTGCCTAAATGAGACTTATGTGTTTATTTTGCCTTATCTTTTATCTAGTCTTTACCTCACGCTTAGCAGCAAGCTCTACCAGAGGTGATGTTTGCTATTTTCTTTGTTGATCGATCTAAAAATATATGATTGTGTTAAACAAAATCACGAAAAAAAACACTACAGGTTATTATTATGTTTTGCTCTTCTGTAATAGCATCTTTCTAGATTGGATATGTACTTGTTAAAACACATGACATATATGTCAAATGAGAAATGAGCTGGTATAAAACCTGTTGCCAAAATGGAACTAGTTAAAAAAAACTTACATTCAATGAAAATGTACCGGATTGATTTATCAAATGTGGAAATGTCTTGAGCACTAGCAGGTTTTGAATTTTGCTTCACTTGTGCATCTTGGGCATACTTTCAGGTTTCAGTGAATGATTTCAAATTTTACTTGGCTGCATTTTATATTACATCTGGTCTTAGCTGATTGTTGTACAGTCAAAACCAGAAATATTGACCAGTCTGGTTATCACGTGGATTCTGGTGGCCAGTTTGTTTTTAATTACTTGGTCATTTCTCCTCCAGAGAAAAGACACAAACTGTGAATGTGCTTGGGTCTTTTAGATTTGGTTTGAAAGACACTTTGTGTTAAGATTATGGAAATGATGCAGGGGGTTATCATTGACCCCACCTTGGGCTGCGTTGTTTAATTGGGGGGTGGAAAAACTGGAGTTTGTAACATGGAATTATAGTTGTGGTGAATCCCCCCACCCCGCCCCTTTACTTTTATTTTTAATTTTTTACAACAGTTCACCTACAGTATAATCATAGTCTCACAAATCTATGCACACAACATACCCCCCATCGCATTAGAAAAAGCAGCAGCATGTTGTTGCAAAACTCGGCCACCAAATCACCTACATCACACGGACTTGTTTAAAACCTTGGCAAGCATGACAAAGACCGTATGGACCATTGAGATGGGGCAGGTGATGGTTTGCACAAATGTAATGAGCTCAAAGGCTCATTTCTCCCCTTGCAAACCATGGAATAGAGGCGTGAAAGAATTTTGTGAAAATGTCAGCTGTGTAGCTATTTAAAATGTATTTACTCTTTAAAAAAATGTGGCAAATGTATTGCAGGACAAGAATAAAGATGTCAAGATGAATCTTTCCCACTTTTCATTTTCGTTTTTCTGCTGCCATCTACGGGCCGATGCGTGTATTGCGTGAAATGAATAAATTAAAGGCTGTGGCCTATATTCATCCCACCAAACTATAAATGGCTCATATAGATATAGA
Organism: Brachyrhaphis roseni; assembly: GCA_903066815.1. Classification (NCBI taxonomy): domain Eukaryota; kingdom Metazoa; phylum Chordata; class Actinopteri; order Cyprinodontiformes; family Poeciliidae; genus Brachyrhaphis; species Brachyrhaphis roseni. The sequence continues at coordinate 28,825 of CAEFZY010030967.1, forward strand.
TCTGTTTACTGGTCATAGCTTGTGAAACATTGATGTGAAGAACACTACAAATCCATTCAATAGATTAGAATATTATTGAAAGGTCCATTATTTTAAGAATTTTATCACTACGTGAAACATTCACATAGGTGGCCTTTATTTCTGGCAATTGTGAGGATTTTCTGCTTTATGAAAGCATGACATTTGAAATTAGAATATTACATCAGACCAATTTTAAAAAGAAAGATTTGTTATAAAAAGTGTGCCCTTAATAACAAGTACATGTAATATCTGCTTAAATGTAAATTCTTTAAAGATACTTTTAAAGGAATGTCAAATGGACCAAACTCATAAAGACCTTTACTAGTTCTGACTTGAGCGCTTTACTCTAAATCCACATTCATCTAGTTACACTTACAAATGCACACACATTAATTTATAGATACACAGATTGTTGGGCAACTTAGGTTAAGTTGCATTACTTGTTATTCACAACCTTATCTCTAAAGTTCCTGCATGATTGTTTTATTTGCCTTGGTCTGCCTGTGGTTGAGATAAGACATCTTATTTAGCAATACTATTGTTTCAAAATTCTGTTCTGGATTCTGAAGAAAGGAACCACAACAATGCCTGGACTACAGCATACTAAAGATCCAGCAGTGTCTCAGGCTCAGAGTGGCATTCTCGGGCAGACAGGATACCTGTGGGAGCCAAAACTAATGGAACAAAGAGACAAAACCCAACTGGGTTCAGAGAAAGCATAAAAAAGCATAAATAGTCTTTCTGTGATCACATGGGTTCTGTGTAGAACTCAGACAGAAAGTTTGACAAGGGTCGCATTGGGATACCCAGAAATCTAGGTTAGAGCATCTCTATAACTGCTGGTTTTGTTTGCATGAAACGTATCCAAGCACGGTGATCCAATGACAGGGGGCATGGCTGTGGGCTCTTTCAGCAATATAAAGAGTCCTGACAAAAGGGAAAGAGAAAAAAAAGATTCAAGACCGGTTTGAGAACCAAAACAACAATGTCATATGTTGGATGTGCTAAACAAACACATCCAATCAATGAGACGTCAACTTGCAACTCACAAAAATGCATGACATTAGGACAGCTTTCAGCTAAGATTAAGCTACTCACTACTTGTGTGTTTCAGATATATTGTCTAAACTAGAACACCTGTGAATTTATTTGAAAATATATAAATATAGATGTGTTGCTACAGCTAAATGTGGATGCTAAATAAACTAAACATGACTTTAAAAGGTTTGCTGATAACATCATGGTAACAGATACTAAAGCACACCCTCAGAGTTCTAATTAGTCTATTAACTGGTTAGGACTGTTTTTGGAACAAGAAGAGAATCAGCACAGTATTAGGTAGGTCGTCATACTGTTATGCCTGATTATGACTGCAAAATGTGATAACAGAGTGAGGCACAGTGGGTCAAGAACATATAAACACAGTTAAAATAAAGAGTTTTAGTCGCATGTACAATCTGCAAAAATGTTCTTAAATGCACACACCATAGATGTTGTTTTTAATATAAACTTAAAACCTAAAGAAAGAGATCATTTTAAGTGCATATTCCCTTATCAGCAAATCTTAAAGGAAGCTATGCTGTTGAAAATAGGTCATCTTTGTTATTGTGTTTTATTTTATTGCTCAACCTCAATGTTTATACAACAATATTACTCTTGTAAGATTATTGGAAAAGATCATCTTAGTTGTAAGTGAAATTTGTCGTAGGCTTATAATTGGACATTTTGTTCGGGTAGCAGCATTTAATTGCTATCTCTAGTTTTATCTGACTGTTATGTTGCAACCTTAATGGTAGCGCTGAATTACTTACCTGAGATTTTTTTATTTAAAAAGTGTTGAAAAACAAGCAAAATCATTCATGACTGAATTGCAAAATTTATCTAAAAAGAAAAACACATTTTGTTTTTTTGTTTTTTAAAGCCATGTGGGACGTATCATTCTTTGTACATCAAGTCATTTGCATAATTGTGGGTCTGTTCACTTCCTTTCTGTCTAGGGTTATAAAAGACAGGAGGTTGTCCTCAAGGTAGTCAGGTTGAAAGTTGATTGCAAAGAGAGGGCCTTTCTCATTCTTTTGTTGTTTTTTAAGTGTTTTCGAAGAGAATTCTAAATTTATCATGTTATTGAATGAGCAAACGATAAGGAAAATGCTCCCTAGGGTAAGTTCTTTTTCAATTTATCTAATAACATGACAATGAGCAATTTTTTTTTTCAGTTTTAAAACCATGTCTTTGCTTTATTGTATCTATTTTAAAGGCATATTTGCGAAAATATGTGGCCCATCAAATTTACGTCTCCATGTCTTACTTCAAAAACCTCGTGCCTGTGATGGATGAGTACGGTATGCGACAAAATAACGACTCAAATTTTTTGTCAGTCTTAACACTGTGAATCTATACAGCAGAAGAAATTATAATTTCAGATATCTGATATTTGGTCTACTTTGTACAGTGTACAAAGACGGAACCACAGAGAGCTTAATGAACCTTACGGGAACCATTCCTGTGGTGTTTTCAGGTAAATGAGTTTGTACTTTGAACCATGTAAAACAGATAACCTCATTATTGTTGCTTGACTATCAATGAAAGACCATAAAGCAATGCTCTTTTCTGCTGCCTGAGATATATGTATAACCTTTTCTCTGTTTTTATTAAAGGCAAGACCTATAATATCCCCATATGTGTTTGGATTGAGCCAAAGTACCCCAATTCTCCACCTTTGTGTTATGTGAAGCCTACACGTGAAATGACTATTGTCAAAGGAAAGTACATATCCAGTGATGGTGAGGTCACAATACCTTACTTGAAAGATTGGAAGAAGGTAAAAAAGAAAAAGAAGCTATTTTTATTGACTGAAACATGACTTTGATTAAATAAATCTATATTTTTAGGTCATTGTTTCTGGGTAGTGACAGTCACACTTCACCAAGATGTTTTTCTTTCCTATATAGGGTGAATGTGACTTATCTAGCCTACTGCAGGTGATGTCTATCATGTTTGGAGAGTTTCCTCCATTAGCAATGCGTTCCTATCCAGAACCTGAGCAAGCCTCATGTAAGTAACACTCCAAAAGGTTTCAAAACAATAGCTTGAGTTAAATACCAGCTATCTTTCCGATTCTGGCACTGGCCAACAATGATCCTACCGCTTTGAAATTATAACTGAGGGTTTGAGATGTTATTTATTGTAAACTGTTATTTTATTTAGGTTGGCTGCAGTTCAACAAAGAAGCAGATGGGAGATATTGCATGTCTTTACCCAGAGGGGATGGCCAACCTTTCCAGCATGAAAATGAAACCAGTTGTTAGTCTTTTTTGTATATATTTGTACAATTTGTGTAAAAAAATAAAAAAATAAGGTGTTTTACTCTATGAAAAGATAGGCTTAAAACACATTTATGACCCACTAACTGAAAATCAAAACCAAAACAGCACAATGTACAATGTTGTTTGCTAAAAGTTTACGTATAACCATTAGGACAGTCTTTTACTAGGTCTTGTAGTAAACACTGACAGACTGACTTGTCTGTCAGTGTTCTAGTTTCTTCTATCCACCATTTTCACACTGCCTTGAATTACTTTACAACTTGCTTATAAAAAACCTTGTTTGCACTGACTGGTGATTTTACATGGACCTTTGAACAGAGAAGTCACATACAACCAAATACAGCTCATGCATGTAAATATTCTTATTTTAATTTCAAAAATGTTTTGAGAGAATAAAAAAATAGAACTGCTCAAGTTGATCAGGCACAAAACCTTTGATGAAACGGTTGCTTTAAGTTTTTGTTTTTTTCCATCTTTAATATCCAAGTTACTTTGCTTGAAATGTTTGGAACTTTTAACCACAACAAAGACATAATAAGGAATATTTCCTTTTTTGGTGTAAATAAAATGTTTTAACAAAGAAATCACTGTTGTTTTGGATATATGTGTGTCAGATAAGAAGGGACATGGTTCAATGAAGAATTGTTACTTGAGACAAAATATTAAAAACAGAAAAAAGGAAGCTTAGTTAAAAAAAAAACAGTCAGAGAGAATTTATGGAACAGTTTAATTTTCCATTATTTCAGAGATGAAATAATGGAAAAAAATAACATTTATTGTGAAAATGCCTGATAAAACTCTGGTTCTGATTTTAACAATGTGAAATACAAATACTTCATTTCCTTGCCTTTTAATTTTTGATCAGGTTGGTATATCAACAACAGCAAAACAAATCTAAAGGAGAAATATCCAAAGAAACGTTGTGTTAACTTGGTTGGTAACCTCAAACTAATAGCTTGATTAATTTTGATTTTTAAACTTGAAAAAAACTTTAAATGGAAAAATGGATAAATATTGCCAAGTTAAAATATGGGTTCTGCCAAGGAAGGTAGAATGAATAAATGATCAAAAGATGCATCAAAGGTGCTTTGGTTTTTTGGTTTAAGGGTGTGTGTCCTCAACTCAGGTATTATAGTTTTCTTTTAGTTTCCAAGACTGAACTGAATATTTTTCACTGAATTCATGAAATGAAATCGGACTTGCAAAGCGCTTTTCAGGACCCTCAAAGACACTTTACAATGAAATCTGTTATTTCCATTCACTCACACATTCACACACTGATAATGGCAAGCTCCACTGTTCTTATACATCATAAGAACAGTGGAAGATATTCTGAAATTATCACCTTTTTAACAAGGATTTAGACTACGCTCATTTAATAATTCGGAAAACTATTCATTTTAGTGAGCATGGAGAAAAACAAGTTATTGGCAGTATTTGTGCTCTTTTTTTGTAATATGCACATTTTTATTTTTGTCATTTTTATTACTGCAAATATTTTCTTTGTGAGAAATTTTACCACTTATAACCCTATATTTTGGCCAGCATGTTATCTGGATTTTGAAATTCAGATTTATTTTTGTTTTTGCTGATCATTTATTTACAGTCAACTAAATTTCATCTCATTTTATGAATGAAAATCATTTTATTTTATTTCATTTTCTTTTAATTCTAACAATTTAATAGGTATTTTTACACAGTCAAAATTTGGAGTGAAAAATTTGTATTGAAGTTGACCTTTTTTTTATTATTTATTTATTTATTTTTATTAATTACAATAAAATGTACAACAAGTTACATAAACAGTAATTAGATGAACAAAGAGGCTTAAGGAAGATAACAGCAGAAAATTACAGACAAGAAAGGAATACAAAAAAAGAGAGGTTATAAACAGGACAAGGTTAAATACA
>CAEFZY010030975.1:0-10071 GCA_903066815.1 Brachyrhaphis roseni
AAAAAAAAAAAAACAAAAAAAAAAAAAAAAAAAAAAAAAAAAAAAAAAAAAAAAAAAAAAAAAAAAAAAAAAAAAAACAATTTGGAAATTGGAGTGTTTCCATTATATAAGAAATAGAATTAAAATCACATGTGAATAAGCTTGCTCACGCGACAAGTCATTAAAAATCGTATCTGGTGCTTTGGGGAAATTTTGCAGAAGAGCAGTGGATTCAACATGTTGGAATGTTGAACACATTTTCCAATAAAAACAAAAACAAACTATCATCCTACTGCTATTTCTTGTCGTCTTCTTTGTCAGTAGTAACATCCGGATGTTGATACCATGACTCCTGTGATGTGAAAAGTCTTTAGATATAGTTGGAAAAATCCCCTAATCCTAGCGCAAAAATGTTTTTTTTTTTTTTTTTTAAATTGCCATATGTCCCTTAAGCGAATTTATTTCAATTTCAGTTTGCTTAATTTCATTGTTAATGGATGCAACTTCTGTGTATTCATGCTTTAAGATTTTTTGTTTGTTAATGAAGTAGTTGAAGTGAAAGAACAACTTAAGTAAATCACGTGAGACTTTTAGTTTATACAAAATGATTAGCATAGTTTCTGCTTATTTATTTTCTGATCCATGTGTCTGAGTTTCTGCTTGCTATGCAGACGCACTCAGTCATCTGGAGGCTCCAGGTTTCTGTAACAGGTTTATTACCCTCCCTGTCCAAAGAGCACACAGCTCTACACAACCTGTCAATTAAAATTATTTCCAAGGAGAGGTTTTAATCGCTGGAAGACATCTTGGGACTCCTGGAGTTGTCCCACCAGTGGGTCTCATCACCATATGTGAAAGCTTTTTGTTTGCAAGAATAACTGACATTTTGCAGAAGTTTTCCATCATCATGATGGATTGCATTGTGAAAGAGCCCGGAATGCACGTATGGTCAGCGTGAATATCATTTCATGAGAATAACTAGCGTACTTCCTACAGGTGTTTTGATAAATCTGGAGTACCAGATGGTTCGTTACAACAATTCTCCTGAGAAATCATGGTTGGCCTTTCATCCAACAAACCATCTGTAGATTGTTATTTAAACAGATTTCTACCAACAAAATCAACAAAACGCAATAAAGAAGGCAGTCAAAACATAAACAAAAGGTTCAATACAGAAATAAATGTGGAAACATTTCTACTGACAAGCCTCAGATGGACCAAGAGGAGAAAACTACAACTACTGGCGTAGTTTTTTTTTTCTTTTTAAAGACAAAGATTCTTAATAATGGTAATTTGTTGTTAGCTCAGTTTAGTTGGATAACATGACAACAGTTAAAAAAAACATGCACAAAAAATGGCAAAATTACAAATGAAACCATTATATAATTAAATGTGTCTAAAGTATGTGTTAAAACATAGTACTTGTAGAGAAAACACAAAGTAGATCCTAATGTTACAGGCGGTGACAGAAAAAGGGGAGAAGCTAACTGTTGCTATGGTAACCACCAACCGTTAGAATAACATAACTTATGCTGATGCTTGGCAGAAACTACATAACTTATCATTCCAGGCACCATGATGGACACTGGAAGACTGAAACTGTTTTCCTACGTTGTTTTTGATAGTTTATTTATGGCTTCTACTTGTTAGTCAAGCTAATTTATCTGTGAATGTAACCCACCTGGTTTGGGGCTCATAAACGGCACAGAAGTTGGAAATAGCTAGCTTAGAAACCAACCCATACCCCCTCCCTCATGAAGTGTTGATCAAATGAGTGACTTTGCCTGAATTCACACCACATGACTTATGTCACTATGTCATAAACAGCGTTTCCCTTAAACCGGAGCAACATTAAAATGTACAAAAGACGAGATGCTAGCCAGTTTTTTCAATACATGCTAGGCTACATGACGGTGGGGCAGTGTTTCCATGGTTGCCAATAGAGATACGTACCTTCTCCAAAGAGCAATATTTTATATCTTTCTAATAATACTTATTTATAAAGTATATTAACGTAAATATTCTTACCCTGTAAAACGCGTTCGCTGCAAATCCGTGGTTACACCGAGAACTGCCAGTCATTATGATTGACAGCTGCTATCCATCGCCGCCGCCATCTTTCCTCATTAAAAGTTATAAATAAAAATGACAAGTTTGGTTTGCATCCTTGTCTGTTTGTGCAGCCGACCGCGCAGCACTCTATATCCATTTCTACTGCGAAATCCACTAAATAAAAGCGATATTAGACTACTGGTTGTTGACAGGCTTTAAAGGAGCGCATTGGTTGTTTTGACGTCCATCATGGCGGCGTGGGCGGAGTTCTGGAGAGCGTGACGTCACGGACAATGGGTCAAAACCAATAAATGTCAGGAGAATGAACTTTTTGACTAAAACAAATAAATTTAAAGATAAAAAACACGCAGTTATTTACTAATTTATTTATTATTAATAAATTTACATTAAAATTTATTTATTAATTAATTTCCCTTTGAGATTAATAAAGTATTTTTGAATTTGAATTTACAAACTTCACACCTATAATATTGCTAATAATAAAATCCAAAGTTAATCACTTGAAGACTATAGAAACTAATTTACAAACTCCACACCTATAACATTACTAAAATAAAACCCTGTTGCACATACAAAATGTTTGAAGTCACCCACAGCTTTTTATTGTGCTTCTAAGAAATCAAACTTTCTTGTCGTCATTTGACCTTTACGGGGGCAGCATGTGGCTCCGTGGCAGAGCGCACACACCGCATATGGAGGTTGTTGTCTTTGACGCAGCTGTCCTGGATTCAGTTCTCGACCCTGGACTATTTACTGCATGTCTTTCCTCTTGTCTCTGCCCTTTTTCCTGTCATACTACAAATAAATACAGGCAACAAACCCTTTAAAAGAAAGGAAAAACTCACCAACAGTGATTTTTCCTTTATATTTGGACATTTATTTTGACTTCTCCAGCAGCAGAAACAGTCAAGCTCTTTATTTTATCATGTTCTGGCTGGAAAGTAAAGTAAATGTTTATTTGAGACTTTAATCGGAGTTCCCACATAGAGCAGCTGCTCACAGCCAGGTGGTGTGAAATCTATTCTAAACAGCCTTTTAAATGTCTAAAGTATTCAGCTATAAAACATGCAGATGAACAAAAACAATAAACCACAAAAGAGCGCACACACAACTGAGCACAGAAAGAGGCAGAAACTCACACGAACCCATCATGAAGCCTGAGATTCTGCAGAATATTCTAACAAGCAGTAATCCATCTCAAACTATGATCTTTGTATCTGTGGTGAATTTATCTATTGGCCAGACAAACAAACTGATCCATAAGGTGTTTGTCTTTGAGTTTGTCAGGCTCAAAGAGATTTAAAGGCCAGCTCATTGAGCCACAGAGCAATTATCTGACAGGCGGAGCTGTCATTTTTGTCAACAACACTTAAAGACTTTCCCTAACGGCCGACAGACAATAATAAAACATTGAAACTGCTGCCGATCTCATCCACCCAACACCGCTAAAGCTTAGCAAACACACTGCAGCCAAAGAAACAATACATAATCCTTGTTCTGTTTAGAGTTAATAAAAATATTGTTCATCTTTGAATCAGTTGGATGCTTAACAAAAAGATGACTGTAACTCAGTTCCTCCAGGTCACAGTTTGGGATAAAAACAGAAATTTATCTGCATCCTTAGTAAAACTATGCAAAGAACATTAAGTAAATTCATGTTTTATTGCAGCAGCAAATAAACAGCTTTTTCTTTTGATAGCATGTATTCATTGTGGACAAATTAAATGTCGAGCAGTAATTGTTTTTAACAAAATCACAATAAGCATCTCTGCTGTTAATACTTTGTATAACTCATTTGGTGCAGGGTGCTTTCATATTGAACTTTTTTGCAAGTGAAAAATTATTTGTAAACAAAGGCATAAGGATGACGATCGTTGCTCTTATTAGACATTTGAAAAACTTTATAGATACAAGTTTATGCTAAACCTTAAACACAACCATTCATTTATGTTAAAAGACAAATAAAAACGGTTCAACATTACATGATTTATGTGCTTTTTGACTCTTAATCTAAAAAGATATTCAGTAAATTTTTACAGGATTTGTGCTAAATCCTGTAAAAATTAGGTATTTAATTCTCATTTGTCTTTCTCATAACAATGAAACAGCACATGGAGTGTCTAAATAACATTTAGTAAATAAAAAGTTTGGTTTTATGTGTTGTATGTATGGGGGTTGTTGTGTATTAATAATGAAAAGCAATTAAATGTAGGTGATTTTCTAATTAAAAATAATTGGAAAATGCTAATTTTTTAAAGGGATTTTTAGTTCTTTTGCTCTTTACACAGTAACATTTACCTAATATCTCTCTAACAGAGCCAAGTTGATTGATATCAGTGTCAACTGAAGGCAAGTAAAACATTTCAGCCATCGACCTAGTAGTGACTGAAACTGGACATTAAAGGAACTAATCAATATCTTTGATATCTACACAAGCTGCCAGAAATGTGTTTCTGTATCTCTAAACTCAAAGCACACTTTGTGGTTGTCGATAACAAACCTGCTAAAAAAATGAAAGCCCAGATATTTTGTTGAACTTTGAAACAGACTGACCGCTTTTAGCTTTGACAGAGTAACAAATAGTCTACCCTGTGAATGAATTAAAAAGGTATTACTGTGCACTTTACCTGGTGGAACTCTCTCTGGTGCTGGACGGCCCCAACGTCGCCTCCTATGGGCAGCTGCTCCGATAGCTCCTCGTCCTTGGCTGTCAGCCATTCTATGATCTCCTGCAGAGAAAGCTGCAGCTTCCCGCTGTTGTCGGAGAAAGCTTCGAGCCGTGCCCTGCCAACATACGTACGCACAGGGATTGGATTTAGCAAACGTTTTCCAAAGCACCAGCCAGGAGATGACATGAAACCATTTCCTCTCACCACCCAGAACGGCAGCATAGAGCGAACTTCACATATAGTCAAACTAGTTACCATCATTTGTTTCACAATAAAGATTCATTATGAGTTTTAGAAAGTGTCCCTCATCTTGTTACAGAACTGTCCTGTTGAGATTTTAAAATTCAAATGCAAAAATACTTTATTGATCCTAAAGGGAAATTAAATGACGTTGTAGATCATATTAATTCAGATTCTTCAAAGAGTTATTGTAGACGGTGATGGCTGTTGGCAGGAAAGATTTCCTGCATTAGTCTGTGTTACAGTGAATCTGAAGAAGTCTCTGACTGAAGACACTGTTTCCTGAGAGAGTCTCTTGAAAAGGGTTGTCAGGGTTGTTTATATATTTTTTTAATTTTATGAAGAATTATTCTTTGTATCATCATCTCCAGAGGTTCCACAGTCGTTCCCAGAACATAACAACTTCTTTATCAGGCTGTTGGGTTTTTTTAGGTCCCTGGCTCTCATGCTGCTGCCCCAACAGATGACAGATGAAGAGACTAAACTCTCATCAACAGACTTATAGAAGACCTGCAGCATCTCGGTGCAAACCTACTGGAGGAGGCTAAGATCCTTATAGACGCTTCACTGTTGCATCTCCAGTCCAGTCTGGTGTCCAGATGAACACAGAGGTATTTATATTCCTGAACCACTTCCTCTTTTACTCCCATGATGGTTTGATCTTTCACCCTGTTCCTCCTGAATTCAATAATCATCTCCTTTGTGTTGTTTACTTTCAAGGTGAGTTGATTGTTTCCACACCATGACACAAAGCCGTTCACCAGATCTCTGTACTAAATCTCTTGTCCATCTCTGATTCTCTCTGATTAATTTTACAGCTCAGGTCATATGGGCATGATTCTCATTAATTTGTAAGCTTTTATTTTAATATTTCTTTATCATGTTACCAAAAAATAAGTTTTTCTGAACTGAATGTCTGACAAGTGAAAAGTGGAGCAGACAAAGTATTTCATCTGCCTACATTCCCCAGAATGCCGTGCAATTAAAATCTGCCAGATTAAGAAGCTTTATTTCACTTCAGAGTGAAAATCAAAGTCACATAATTTTGTATCCGTCTTTAAATGTTCCAGTATATCGCTGATTGAATATTGATAAGAAATAACGATTTAGGTTTAATAAATTTACTGGATTTAACAGCTAAACCAAGTAGTGGGAGATTTTTCAGAATAAAAATGGACTTTCTCAGAAAACAAGGTATTCTCAAATACATGCCAAGTTTCTCCTGAAATGTTGAACATTTTGTGACATTTTTCAGGATTGTTATCAATGTGAGCAGAGAAAGAAGCAGCACTGGAAATACTGGATGTAAATACTGGATGTTTTTTTTTTTGTTTTTTTTTTACTTTTGTTTTCCAACAAAAATAAAAGTAAAAAACATATTGTGATTTGGGTTTTCTGCATTTCCAAACTCTGACTTCATCAATCTTCAGCCACATTTCACTAAATGTGAGCAAGCAGGAACACTCTGCGACTGAAATAAAAACTACTGTGGATACATGGCGCAAATGATGGCAGAAATGAACGTTGTGACAAGGCCTCAAACGAGGAAATTTTATTTACTGATTTTCAGCTTGCTTTCTCTGCCTACCTGTCTGCACCCCGACTCATTCGACTAATTCTGAATCTAGGATTATTTAAATAAATCTAAATAAAAAAAAAAACAACTATTGAAAAGGATGCCAAAATAAAGTACTCTAAAGCTTCATCAACAGGTGTTCAAGTCATGTTTTCAGATAGTTTTTATTAACATTCTTGATTTAAAACATGCAAATAAACCTTCTTTCATGCTCTGAGCATTATCATTCATTTTTATATAATTGAGACGGTTACACAGTGTGAAATTTTCTCTCTTTATTTGTCTTGTGTGCAGAAACCATAGCAGTAAAGAGCCAGTGATTTCAGCAGCACTCCATATGCTGAGGCGATGAGAATCAGTAAATATAGATGCAAACAGAACAAAGTTCAAAAACCTGTTAGTGAGAAAGAAAAAATATTCTTAACATATTAGACTTAAAGGAACACTGACAACAAACTGCTTCTTTCTTTCACATTTTAATCTAACTGTGCTGCTTGAAATCAACACAGAATATTTAAAAATAAAGCAATATCACTCTGGTTTAGCATGAAAAGTACAAGCTGAGTATTGTTGATGTAGTCTGAACCAGGTGGTACTGAGAGAAACTCGCATAAAGCCTTGAGTTAAGTCTCAAAAGCTTAGTAAGTAACTGAATCATCATAAGCATAACAAGTAGGAGGTTTGTACAATTTGGCAACGCTGGAGCATCCCAGTGGCCCTGTTGTGCTTTGGTTTAATGACGATGTCAACAACTGTGAATATGAGACAAAATGTAAAAATATAAATTTTAGCATCGTCTAAAACTCCAAGTAAAGCATTGAGTTGATTTTATGGCAGAAGTTTGTTCTTTCACAAGTTATAATTTGAGCATCTTGGACATTTCTCTAAATGTATTTTCCTCTTAATAAGATTTTTTTTTTTTATTATAAGTCTTCAAAATTGAAAAAACAAGTTATCCTTTTCAAGAAGAGCTAAATAATTAGAGCCTGGACTCTCTTTCTGTCTGCATGTAGTGGAGTACAGAGTTGGATTCAGGAAAGTACATCCCTGCAGGCGTGTACAGTATTTCCTATCATCATGAACGAGTCAGCATTTAGTTTTTCTCAATTTCTTTTTGTGTGTGATCTCACATCGCCTCCACATGGGGACGAGGTTTTAGTGTCCCGGGGTTTTTATGTTTAATGCTTTGACCCCTGGTAGGATTTTCCACAGCAATCAGCCTCAGTCGAAGGGTCAGAGTATAACTCATTCAATCAATGGATCAGATAAATTCGATCTTTTATTCAAATGTGAATAAAAAGGTGGACACTCAATGAGATGTTGAAGCCAGTATTTTGACCCTGATGAGATGCGCACAGAGATGAGACGGCGTATCATGTTCCAGAGTCCGTCTGATCTGAGAAATTTTTTGATTTGCAGATAAAAACATGTTGGGAGCCAACATGTCTTCCTAAAACATAAAATTAAAAAACCTGCATGAGTGTGGCTTCATAGTTCAATCAGCACATCTTATGCAGAGTGAAAAGTGAAATCTCTAAGCCACGCCCCTTTGGTTCTGCAGCCTCAGCAGCATGCTCTGTAAACACACAGGTCCAACAGTCTCAGCAAACTGACTGAAAATAGTGAAAAGAAAAAAAAATTATATTACAAAATACAATAATTATAAATGTGTGTTTGTGGCAGATAATCTGAAAGCACTAGAAGTCTCTTGGAGAAATCACTGCTAAAGCAAGACATTACAGTTGAAAAATATTTCAAAACTAAAAATCTAAGAAGATAAAATACCATGATATACAGCTCTGGAAAAAATTAAAAGACATTAATTTATCAGTTTCTCTGATTTAACTTTTTATAAGTATATGTTTGAGTAAAATGAACATTGTTCTTTTATTCTATGAACTACTGACAACATGTCTCTGAAATTCCAAGTAAATATCTAGTATTTATTTTCAGAAAATGAGAAATGGTCAAAATAACGAAAGAGATGCAGTTCTTTCAGACCTCAAATAATGCAAAGGAAACAAGTTCATTTAAAAACAACAATATTAATGTTTTAACTGAGGAAGAGTTCAGAAATCAATATTTGGTGGAATAACCAGGAGGTTTTAATGGGGCTCTTAATTTTTTCCAGTGCTGTATGTACTTGTAGATTGTAATATTCTGAATGTTGTGGCATTGTTTAGAGGAAATTAAAGAGTTGCAGCCTTGCTGAAGGTTTGCCGGTGGAAACTGCAAACGGAAATCCAGCAGCTGATTATCCTAAGTGCATAGCAGCGCCCAGCAGGGCAAGAAATGTTCGAGGGAAGGACTGCTCTTGCATAAATGGCACATCTGGCACCAGAGGGAAGAGGGCATTGTCAAGGTTTCGCAGCGTTTCAATTACACACACCATGGGCCTGCACTCAGATATCATTACGCCTGTACATCACAATTTGCCGGGACGTCACATCAGAGATAATAAGGCTGAGTGAAGAGAGGAACTCCTATATAAAGCTCTTATTTAGGGGGGTGGCCTGAATTAAAATTCAGACGGCGTCTTAAGTGTAAATAGAGAAACACTTAAAGGATTCAGGCCTAATCTAATCAGGTAGGATCTAATCAAACAATGCCCCCACTGGCCAGACTAATCAGGAGTGAAATTATGCATGACACTAGGATAATCCTAAACAATGAAGAGTCTAAAACGTTCACCATTAAGCACTTTATCAAAAACAATATCAAATAGTGGAAAAGAATCACTGAAGGACAATTTGCTTCCAGCTGATTTTAGCACCGATGAGTTCTGATTCACGAAGGATCAAGTATTACTTTATTATTGAAGCGACTGGAGAGCTGCGTAGGACTTTGGTACTCAACTGGTTCAAATCTTACATAAAGAGCAGGGACCATTTTGTCAGGTTCTGTGTTTTTCAGTGTTTATTTTCGAGTTCTCTGTGTTTTTCTGTGTGTTTACTTCTGGTTCTGTGTCTCTGTGCTCTCCGTGTTGTCCTGTCTCCCCGTGATTTGTTCCCAGGTGTGTCTTGTTCCCTTGATTGCTTCCCCGTGTATTTAGTCCCACCTGTGTCCTGTGTTCCTTGTCGGGTCCTCGTCTAATGTCGTCAGTCCGTTGTCTGCAGTCCTTCGTGTGCCCTGTTGCTACCAGTGCTGAGCCTCTGATTCCGCTCTGCTGTGCTGCCAGGTGTTTGGACTTTGTGTTCCTTTTATGTAAATAAATACAACATCTTTCTGCTAAACCTGGGTCTCCAGCGTCTGCCTCACCTCACCCCCACACCGTTCCTGACAGCAGGACCCGACCACACTAGAGGTGAGGCACGCAAAAAACATCATGGACCCAGAGGAGTATAAGGAACTCACGGAGACAATCCGGGAGTTTCGCCAGGCGAAGACGCGGCCTAGGGGCCACTGGATGCGGCTGGGCATGGCCATACGCCTGGGACTCCTCCTGGACTACTGGGTTCCGCGCTTCCCCCTCCCTGAGCTAGTGAAGCTCCAGAGGGAGGTGGAGGGGGAGCGCGGACCAGCACCACCTCCAGA
>CAEFZY010030977.1:0-11918 GCA_903066815.1 Brachyrhaphis roseni
TATATATACACTTTTTTTTTTTTTTTTTGACAAGCTAGTTGCTAGAGAAGTCAGTCAATCGCTTCGCAACTAGTTAGCCTGTCATAACAGTGATGAGACTTTTATACAGCAGCAGTCTTTGGTCAGAGGCTCCTTTACATTCACTGCAACACTGACTGCTTGTGAAGATCCTTCCATCCACAATGACTCTTGGATTATACTTGGATGATTTGAGTTGGATTTTATTTCCTTTCGGGATAAATGAAGTATTTTTGAATAGAATACTGGAGGAAAACCTGCTAAAAAAAAAATTTGTTTTTGGATCAGAGTTTCACCTTTCAGCAGCAGAACAACTCTAAACATTCAGCCAGAGGTACAACAGAATGATTTAGATCAAAGCATATCCGTATGTTGGCCTAGTTAAAGCCCTGCTCTGTTTCCACATGTCGACTAAATAAATGGTCTGATTTGACTCCTGCTCTCTGTTGGCAGTATTTCCAAAGCCGCCTGAACAACACGGATCTGAGCAATGGGACAACGGTCAGGAAGGAGTATCACTTCAACAACTGGATGACCTTTCTGTCCCAGCTGCCCCTGCTGGTCTTCACCCTGCTCAACTCCTTCATGTACCAGAGGTCAGTGCTAACAGGCGGCGCCGCCCTGGTGGTACCCTGTCGGTCCTGGTGCGACCCGATCACCAAAACGTTTTCTGTTCCAGGATATCGGAGGCCATCCGCATCGCAGGCAGCCTCGTCTTCATCCTGCTGCTCTTCATCCTCACCGCTGTCCTGGTGAAAGTGGACATGGATGAGGATCTCTTCTTCTCCGTCACCATGGCGACCATCTGGTTCATCAACTGTGAGTTTCTTGGTCTGCATGTGTCTAGAAGCATCAGTTTTGTTTTGTTCGTGTTGTGATGGTGTTGCTGGTCCGCAGCGTTCGGCGCCGTGCTGCAGGGCAGCCTGTTCGGCCTGGTCGGCCTGCTGCCGCAGAAGTACAGCGCCGTCTTCATGAGCGGCCAGGGCCTCGCCGGGACCTTCGCCGCCATCGCCATGCTGCTCGCCAAAGCCAGTGAGCCGGCCCCACACGCAAACACATAACACCGCACCACTCTGTTGCCTAGCAACGTAGTAAAGTCGCTATAAACAGGCGCTTGAAATCCTTGAAAGTGCTTGGATTTCATTTAGGTGTTTTCAAGGGTTTGAAAGTGCTTGAACAAACTACACAGTTTTTTAATAAAGTCAATCAAACGTTTGATTACAAGACAGAATTTGAAAAACGTTATGTACAGTTGCAACCTGATATTTTCATATACAAATGAAGACATTTTTTCACACCGTCTGAAGTTAAATCAGACTAAAATTTTCTTGTTTCACACTGCAAAAGCACAAAATCTTACCAACTATTTTCAGTCTAGTTTCTAGTATAAAAACATTTTAATACACTTAAAATAAGACAAAACTATCTCATAAGTAAATGTTCAGCAAAATATGGGAGCTTGGTTTGAGTCAATGATTCTTTAATAACTATTTGTAAGTGAAATAATCTGCCAGTGGAACAAGACGTTTTAAATTATAAGAATAATGACTTGTTCCACTGGCAGATTGTTTCACTTATGGCTATATATTTTTTTTAATTATTAAAAATAATTAATTATTAATTATTGAAGTAAATCAAGCTCCTATAGCTTGCTGAAATGCTACTTGTAAGTTAGTTTTGTCTTGTTTCAAGTGAACTAAGTTGGTTCCTGTAGGAACCAGGCCACAAATACTTGGTAAGAGTTTTATTTATTTGTTTATTTTTTTGTTAAATTGTTATTTTGCTTGAACCAGTCAGGTTTATAGGGTGTTTGTAAGAGAGAGTCTTTTTTTCTTTTAGTTCATTTGTATTGTTTTCATCTCCAAAGTTTGAAAACTTACCTTGAAAATGCATGGAATTTTCTGTGGGGAAAAGCGTGTGAACCCTGATTAAAATCGGTTCATTTCCAAGGAAGTATTTCATGCCGAGTCTCGTTCTGTTCCCCGTTGTGACGCAGGTGATGCAGACTCTGAATCTGCAGCTTTGGGTTACTTTATCACGCCCTGTGTGGGAACTCTGGTCACCCTGTTGAGCTACATGCTGCTGCCACGCATGGTCAGTACGACACCGCCCCATTCAGACCGTAACCTTTAAGTTGTCATGTTATGACAGTAAAAGCTGCTTCGTCTGTCTGAGAACCTATGTAGATTAATTCAGTTCTCCCCTGTTTTTATGGTGCTGTCTGGACTTGTTTGAAATTCCATCGTTGTTGTTTCTCTGCAGGAGTTTGCTCGGTTTTACCTAAACAGAAGCAGCAAGTATGAAGAAGGCACAACGGACAAGCTGCTGACTGGTGAGACTTTTAGTTCTGAGCAGAGATGGGACGATAAATGTGTGCTTCACAGTCTGTCTGAGTCAAATCAATTCACTGGAACATTATCTCATTAGGTTTGTTGACTCTCCGTTTATCCAGTTAAAAGCCAGACAAAGATGACTCTGTTAGATGTCACACTCACTCACTCACTCAAACATTTTCCATCCTGCTTCGAGCCCTGAGGTGCCTCCACTGACACGAATAAGACACAGGATATAAAGGATGTGATAAACCCACTGGTCTGTATGAAAACAGAACTTTTTCATATTTTATGTCCGTATAACCATAAACTTAAATATATTTTAGTGGCGTTTTATGAGATCAGAGAAATACGAAGTGAAGTGGAAGGAAAACTTCACATTATTTTCCAAATTAAAACCTCAAAAGTAAAGTGTGTGTATTTTTATTCAGCTGGCTGAGTCAATGTTTTGGAGAATTCTGATGTTTTCATACCTGATGATAGTCAGGGAACAAAATTACAACATTTGTCGCATATTCTGCTGATGTGGTTTTCTTGCATGCCAACAAAAAGGTTTGAAAAACTTGTTCATCTTCTCGCCTGTGGTGGTGCTGCACCAAAAACCACTAAAAGAAATGACATAAAAACCTCTGAAGAAGACACTTAGCGCAACTTTCTTCTTCATAAAATGGTGTCAGACTTTAGTAGTTGTAGGATTTCTCTTTTGTGTTTAGTAAAAAAAAAAAACTGTGAGCCATTTCTCCTGCTAGCGCTAAATCAGCATGTTTGCTGTGGTTGTAATTACCCAGAATGGCCTGCGATGTCCACTTCCAAAAGCAGGAAGTAAGCAGAACGAAATCTTGACCATAATGCTCTGAACTGCAGACCCTGTGAACGGGAAGTTAAATGGCCACGCTAACGGCGCGGTGGCCACCGTGGCCCTCAGCAGCAGCAGTCGGGACGAGGCCAAGCTGGAAACCAGTCCAGACAGGAGCCAGCACGCCGGCAGCTCCGCAGAAAAAGCCTCGGTGTTGGAGGTGTTTAAAAAGGTACGGGCTGAAATTCTGGGGGTGGAGAAGTGGGAAACAAAAAAGCTCCTGTTTTCTCTCTGCTGCTTCTTTAAATGTACAAACTGTTTTTTTCTTTATATCTCAGATTTGGGTGATGGCGTTCTGTGTGACGTTTGTGTTCACCGTCACTCTGTCGGTATTCCCCGCCATCACTGTCGACGTCCGAACAGCATTCCCACATGGAAAATGGGGTAAGAGTGAGCAGCGCCGATTCAGAGAAGATCTGCGTCCAACATGGATCCAGTTTATCGCCGTTTTCCTCACTTAAATTGTCACTCCTCTCTCAGAACGCTTCTTCATTGGGGTCTGTTGCTTCCTGGTTTTCAACATTAACGACTGGTTTGGCCGGACCATCACTACGTGGATACGCTGGGTGAGCATCCAACCGACTGGAGCACATGAAAAATGACTCTGATCTTAGCCAACATGCCTCAGCTGGTCTCACAGCATTTGTTAATGTGAGGGTAATTTTTCACTTTTTTGTCTTTATAGTGTGATAAAAGAGAAGACTGTAAATAGCATTTGCATGGGGTTTGAATACTGGCAGCTCATAGTATTTTATTAGACATCCGTTTCTTTTTTTAGCTTACTGACAACTTATTTTCCTTTTTAGAGGGTCTAAATACTCATTTTTGTTTGAAATGATAAACTTTCCTGCTTTTTGATATGACCAATATGTTTAACCAGTTTTAGCCACCATTTTTTTCCTCCCATTCTCTTTATAAATTCAAACACGATGCTGTAAAGACAAACGTGTAAAATATGAATCAGATGTTCTAGCATGTTTATATAGTGAATCGTCACACATTTATTTCTTATAAATCAGAAAAGTGCATATATTTAATGCAGTAGCAACCAGCCCAGCTGTGTGTAGTTTAATCTGTGATGGTTTATTAGAGAACATGGCTGGATGTGCTGTGGTGGTGCAGAGGTTAAGCACAACCCACATAAAGAGATCTCAGTCCTCGACGCGTCCGTCACAGGTTCGATTCCCGACCTGGTGACCTTTGCCACATGTCTTTCTTCTCTATCTTTACCTACTTTTCTCTTAACACTTTTGAATAAAGAGAACATGGCTGAACTAATTGCGTCAGGATTAACTTGAGTACTGTCACTTTAAGAGATTAATAACACCTTTATTGGCACAAAATAGACCTGGGTTTTAAAGTGCCAGAAGAATCTCCCTGTAGGAGGATTCTATGTGACATGAGCATTTCCTCTCTCCCTCCTCCCCTGCAGCCTGGTAAAGAGTCGCGTGTGTTCCCGGCCCTGGTGGTCTCCAGGGTGATCTTCATCCCCCTGCTGATGCTCTGTAACGTCCAGGAGCGCTCCCACCTGCCCATCGTCTTCTCCCACGACGCCGTCTTCACCCTCATCATGGCGCTCTTCTCCGTGTCCAGCGGTTACTTTGTGTGCCTCTCCATGTCCTACGCGCCGCAGTGAGTACACCGCAGCATGCGGCTGACCTCTGACCCCTGAACTCTGTCCCGCTTGGTTCACAACTCCACCAGCTTAAATTGGAGATAAATCTGGAGGGAAATGATCTGCAGCCATTTTAGCTGAGCTGTTCAGGAACAGCGGAACGGCATCGTTTCAGCAATTGTGATTGACATCGCCATGGTGATGTACAGTACAAATGGAAAGGATTTGTTCCCTTCCAGATTTTTTCAGTTTGCCACGCTTTCATATTTAAGATCTTCAAGCTAATTTTACTACCAAGCAAAAATGAGCTGACAACATATTAAAGCAGGGGTGTCCAAAGTGTGGCGCATGGGCCGTTTGTGGTTTCTTCACTGATTCTGTGTGGTCCACTTTTTCTTTTTTAAGAAAAATATATTACTGACAAATTACACTTCAATTCAAAAATATGTTCTTTGTTTACTACAGTAAGTCTTTGTTTTTCTACAAGGCAAAATATTAAATACAACGCAAAGTGTTTGTCCTTTAACAGCTATGCTTCTTGCTTTTGCTTTAATTTCATAAAAATTGGACCACATTTATCTTCTGAGTTATGACCTCTTCAAAGGTCATAATTCAACATCTCAGACCAATGCAAATCCAGACTTTGACTAGGCCATATCATTTTTTGTCTCATTCAGATCTCACCTGTTCTGGAATTTAGTTATTAAATCATCTAAAAAAAAACAAAAAAAAACATTTGAACTTTAAACAGTCAGACTGGTTCTGTGTGTGATTCTCCTCATTCTGCTGGTCTGACCAATCAGGTCTGGGTGTTGCAGTTAATTCATGATTTAACAAGGCAATTATCATTTGAGAACTCCTCTTTATAAGACTATTCCTCTCCGATATTAACATTTATTTGATTAGCTGAAACAATAAAGGGACAAAGACGCAAAAACAAAGATGGTTGATCATTTTCAAGAACGCAGTAAAACATAAACCCTAAAATCGCCTCAGTAGTTCCCAAGTACGACTATTGCTTCTGGCACCACACCGACCTCTTGAAATCAAACTGAATGGAAAATCTTTAGCGACTAAAATCATCAGGTTTCGTGGTGTTTCTCCAGACTGGTGGAGCCTAAAGATGCAGAGACTGCAGGAGCCCTGATGACCTTCTTCCTGGCCCTCGGTCTGTCCGTCGGGGCCGCCCTGTCCTTCCTCCTCAGGAGTCTGGTGTAGTTCCCATAGAAAAGGCACGGTAAAGTATCTCCACACTCCTTGAAGAAGTGGCTGTCAGTTTGTTAAAAAAAAAAAAAAAAAAATCCAATATTCGTTTTCATATTAAGTTATGTGGTTCTGCTCAGCATGTCGTTACAGTGGAACAGAAACATTTCAGGACTTTCAATCCAGAACAATCAGTAGATCATTGTGAAATCATGTCAGTTTAAACTTTTTTATTTTTGTATTTTTTTTTATTTGTACATTGTTGTTTTGTAATGAACGGAACAGGAAGTAAAGCTGAACGAAAAAAGAAAAAACGAAGAAACGGGTAATACAGTACAAGCTAATTTGATGGTAAATACTGCCATCTGGTGGCTGAAATGTGTATTTGGTTTAAAACGCGGGCATGTTGCTACGTTGACTAATCAGTACCAGCAATGTTTATCTCTGAGTTTATTTCCTCATCACTTTTACTGGTGAGGTGCCTTTTTTTTGTGTTTCAACATTCTTTCCCAGCCTGCAGCTTCGCATGGGATCAGCTGCTCTGCTTATTTCCTGATTAAAGATGAAGCAGCAGAGGGTTCCCACGCATTTAGTTTCCAACTTTCTTTCTTTTAAAAAAAAAAATAAAATAAATAGCAGTTTTTCTCTACTCAAATTCCCCAATTTTATTTATTTATTTAACATTTAAGTCTAAAATCTGAACTTTTTTTACTGCTTAACTAATGTTTGTGTTTTATCTAGAGATTCCACAATGGAATTTGTTTTTCGTTTCTCTTAAAGTATTGAAAATAAAATACTTTTTTTAACCTTTGGAACGACCCGGTTTCCAGTCGGAGTAAAAGGAACTGTGGTTTTATTTTTTCAGTCCATGGTTGAAACTCCTGGTATGAGTTTAATTGGGAGATGAACTCTATTCTTTACAGTGTGTCCTGCTTCATGATGTTTTACTTCTCATTTTGACACCACTGGAGTGTTTTGTTTACCACTAAAAATTATTTTTAGTGTTTCTGTTCCTGTTTATGTTGACAATGTGGTAGCTGTTGCTTCAACAGGTTTTCTTTACAATGGGATAAAAAAAAAAAAGCCTTGAAAGTGTCTTTGATGATTTTTGCTGGACTTCTATTTACTGTAAAATGGACCAATAAGACAATGAGGAGGCGGCAGAACTTCACTGCAGTTAGATGAAGATCAATGCATGAAATCCAGTTCCATCAGAACCGATGGGGTTCTGAAAGAGACCTAAATGTTCTGGAGGAATTTACGATTCTGTTGCCTTAACGCGCGACCCGGGTAGGTTCCGGTTCCCACTTTGGAGATGACATGAAACTAAAAGCAAAATGTTTTTGTATACCATCAGTATCCATAGCAACAGAATGCGTCCTGATGTTTTCGGTTCCAACCAAATGACCATGTAGTGAAAGGGAATGTTTTCATTGTTTCTGTCAATAAATGAATCCCAACAGTTCTGTGATGTCTGCTGGTTTATAAAGAATTACAGTGAAGTAGTACAAATTAAAATCTTAAAGAAAAATATTCACTCTTCTTAAGTCGTGTTGATTTTTGTCAAGCACCAGAATCTTTTTTTTTTTTAGTAGTAGTAGTTTTATTAAAATTGGCTAAATGCATTAAGTGTTTTCAGAGTGTGACCCAAAATCTGCTCTTATTGCTGAGAAAAGAATGTTTTCTAGATTTTTCAAATTTGTACATCTTTGGAAGTCCATTTCTGCAATGAATGGAAAGTCTGTTTCATAGTTCTGACTTTAAAATGTGGAATTAGAATTTTCTCTTGGACATTTATTTTTTTCTTTTATGGCAGAAATTGCCTTCCATACAAACGCTTTAAGTTTTGGATTTAGGATTCGCACATCTGTTTCCTACACAAGATGACTAGTATTTTATAAAAATATACCAAGCTGAAAAATGACTCATTAAAATATTGCATGTCTGCATAATGTAGCACGGAAATGTATTTTCTAAAAGATATTTTATTAAAGCGTTTGAGTATTCTTTGACACCTCCATTAAGAATGAACCCCTCCCTAGATTGAAAAATTTAAAATCTCATTTACATTAATTACACTGATCTTGTGAATGTAGATTGTTTATTTTGATCCATAAAACTAATGAACACCCAAAACTCACTTCATGTTAGAATATCTTAATATTTAATAGAGAAATGTTCCGGTCTACATAGGTGACAGGAAAACCGGCAGAATTAATCGTTCAGGAAAATTTATCGTGACAGGCCGAGGTGTAAAGCCCTTTGTTTTGGGTGGGTAGTAGGGCTTAAAATGTAGCACTCTTTGATTTCACAAACCTATTTGTAATATAAAACCGAAACCTCCTGACATGTGAGTGGAACAGCCTGAAGACAGAGAACTTCATTCTTTCTCTAAATGAGCCGTAGAGATGAAAGGAAGACGCTCAGAATGGGATTTATTCCCTGTATTATTTATTGAAAACCCAGCAGTCATCATTAATACCTGTGGTGTCTGTACAGGCAGGGGAGGAAGGACATGTGGTAAACTAAAAACTGCTGTCATTCTGTTAAGAGAGAAAAAAACAGACAAAAATATATATATAAAGATATGCTACAGAATGACTGGTTGTGTCTTATTGAAACACTTTTTAAAAATGTTACATAGATGCAGAGGGAGGATGAGAAAGAGGAGCTTAGAAGAAGAAGAAGAGTACAACAGCAGTTCAGGAGATTAAATGGGAAAAAAAAAAAAGGTTTTTGGGAGCTGAGGGGTGTTTTATTTAAAATAGGGGGTTCTGGTTCCTTCTCTGCCAAGTGTTGCTTTTACTTCTTTAATGTGAAAAGCCAGAAGGAGACAATCGTATCATCTCGTCATCTTTCTGTCCGTCTGTCCATCTTCATCGTTTCTTTGGGGGTTGGGCTGTGCGGGGCGGCGTGACGGGCCGGCCGGAGTTCATCCCTCCATACTGGTACTTGGCCTTCTTCTCAGACGGCTTCAGGATCTGGGAGGAGGAAGAAGAATAATAATCAGTTATTATTGGACCAGCAGCTCTACCTGGCAACATGAGCTGAACTCTTGAGTTTTAAGTAAATATTTGTTAGTGTCAAACATCTCCACGGCAACATGTCTGAATTTTATGACCCAATATAGAACAGGGCCGAGCTTTGCATTAATAGCACTGAGGCCGACATAACACACTGAACTATGATAAGCTTTCTGTTATGATTTTATGAATCAACACTAAATTATGTATAATTGTTAAATGAATAGAAAAGGAAGCAGTTTTTTTCTAAATATTCTGAATTTTTATTTTCCCATTATGTGGATTTGGAAATGATCCAATCAAATTCCATACTTTAAGCTTGTGAAAGAACCCTAACCCTGTGTTTGTCAAAGTGGGGCTGCAGTAAACCCAGGGAGCCACCAGAGGGCGCTCAGAAAGTGGGAGGGAAGGTGGTGAAAAAAAAACAAAAAATAGAAGAAATTTAGTCGAAATTTTCATCCTAAAATCTGATTTCTTTTTCTATCGTTATTGCAAAATACAAGTTAAAATAACTTAATGAAATGTATTTTGTCATACTCATTTTTATGAATGGCAACAAAAGGAACAGCAAAGCTGAGGAGGATTCTGAGCAAAAACCCTAAATATTCCTTGTCAAGTAAAACCAGAACATATGAGGCTGAATTTATGCTAAAATATAATTAGAATAGTGAAAAACAATGAGATACTGATGCTGTTTGGGGGCACATGGTGTGGAAAGGCTTGGGAACCTGTCAGAATCACTTCACATGATAATCTGGGTTCTAAAAGACCCTGGCTCAGTTACTACGGCAACAAACCTGGAAGGAGCACATCAGGGTTTCGTCCACGCTCATCATGCCACCGGCGTTGTCAAACTCCCCGCAGTAGTTGGGAGCTGAGAACAGAGTCACCAGCTGCCGCTTGGCGAAGAACTCATACCCATCTTCTACCACCTGGGGGCGTCGCACACAAGAGTCAGCCAAGGCCTTTACAGTAGGGGGGGGGAATCTGGTAGGAAGGAGCTGTGGTACCTGGTGAGCTCTACAGATAAGGTCCAAATCGTGACGGTTGAGGAACTTGCTGACCACGTCGGCGCCGAACGTGAAGGAGACGCCGCGGTCGTTCTCCCCCCAGCCCTGCACGTCCTTATCAGGGTCTGACCACAGCAGGTCGCACAGAAGACCTGCAGGGGGAAAGAAGTGAAACAAAACGTCACAGTCCGTCACCATCTAGTCACCTGGTTGCAGGGAAACACTGGTAGAATTTTTTTATTTTTTTTTTTGAGTGACATTTCTGAAGCGTTCACATGCAGACAGAGTCATGGTGAAACTCCATAAGAGGATGTGAGATGGAGGTTGCCAGGGTCTTAACTCCAGCTGCCTTATAAGGACAGGAAGAGGTTTAATGAGGGGGTGAACAGAGAGGCTCCTCTTCCTCTGGTCCAGCTACAACTAGATAAGGAGGAATAAGGCTGGAGACGCTCCTGTTCTTACATTAGACCACAAATCATTCAGCAGAGAAACAGGAAGAGTTCACAAGAACCTGAGTTCATGTTGGTTCATCAGGATGAAAAGGGAAAATGGGCTAAACAGGCCACCGTAGGAGAGGCTAAGACCTTTACCCCCTTACTAAGTTAAGAAAATTTTTGCTTTCACACTTAAATGTGTTGCACAGTCAAAAAACTCCAAGTCAGCCTGTGATGAATTCAAATAAAGGTTTTATTGAAGGGAAACTAGCTATTCAAACAAACCAGGCACTATGTAAACCAAGTGATAAACCCTAAACCTAAGAACTGGCCAGTCATTTCTGGGAAAGTTCACTCTTCCAATTTTTTTATTTGTGGTTTACTGGAGTCTCAAAACCTTCAAAATGGCTTCCAGAGTTTCTCCAGTCTATTATCAGCCTGGCAGGCCACCAGGATTTACTTATTCCCAACAGGGCTAAATGGCATTTGTCTATTTCTTTTTTTTTTTTTTTGTCATATTGATGGTAGGAGTTCACCCTGCAATCAGTGGGTTGCCGGTTCAGTTCCAACTCCAGCCACCTCTGCGGTCATGTTCTTGGGCAAAGCATTTGACCCGCCTTGCCTGCTGGTGGTCAGAGGGCCAGTGGGGCAACATGGCACCCTGGCTTCTGTCAGACTGAACTTTGTGTTTCTTTCCACTCTGATCCAGGTTTCATTTCTCATTTATTCTTGAATTGCCTTAGATGATTTGTTGCTTCTTCTTTTTTTAAATAATTTCCTTCAGGCTACATCAGGTTGTCAGAAAAATTCCTTGACTCCACAGCTTTAGCAAAACTTGCAATTTCTCTTTGATAAGTGGTTAACCATGAATCTCAATTGGATTCAAACTTTGACTAGGCCACTCTGCAACCTTATAGAGGTGTCCTGGATAATGATACTAGAGGAGACTGTCAAACTGATGGACACCTCATCCTTCAGGATTTTTCTTGTAGAAAAATAAAAAGAAAGGACCATTTGCCTTTATTTAAAAAAAAAAGTAAAAATAAAACTAGCCTCAGGCTGATCATTTGATCATTTGAAGATGTTTTATTTTGTCGTCGTCTTTTTGTTTGATGATCTGCTCTGAAAGGAAACCCAGTTCACTTCTAAAGACACTGAAGAAACTTCCAGATGAACCAGATTTGGATGTGAGGCAGTGTGATCATTTTTACCCCTCTGATTTATTTCTAAGTTCTCCTTTTGCTTGGCTTGAAGCCCAGCTGGTCTGCTGTGTTTGTGTGTGTGTGTGTGGGTGTGCGTTTGTTTCTTATACCTTGTGGGGACCATTTTCCTGACATATACTACGTTGTGGGGACCAACTGCTACTTGTGGGGACCGAAGCCTGGTCCCCACAAGGGGAAACGCTGTTTTTGGGTCAGGGGTCAGA
>CAEFZY010030980.1:0-33742 GCA_903066815.1 Brachyrhaphis roseni
CGTCACAGGCACTGTTTGGAAAAAAAAGCTAAGGTATATTACTAAAACTTTGAAAACTCTTTCTGTGTACCGTCTGTATGTAGGCACATGCGGCTTATAGACAGGTGCGGCTTATGTATGTACAAAATGGTTTTTCCTTTAAGAATGCGCCGGGTGCGGCTTATAATCAGGTGCGCTCTATAGCCCGGAAAATACGGTATGTAGTTTCTCTTTTATTATTGCAAGCATTTTAATACAAATACAGCTCTGTCTTTGCAAACAAATTTTATTAAGAGAAAAAAATAATTATTTTATTCAGTTCAAAGCTAAGACTTTTAGAAGCATTGTTTTTGCTTTATCTCCAATTGGAAATTTTTGGAAACAATGACAGCAGCTTCTTTCAGAATGACAGCTCAAGCTTTTGTTAGTAACCACAATAGCAATAGAGCTATAGATGATGTCAATCAATGCTTTCCATAGGTCCTCTGGTAGGCTGAGGTCAGGTTTTTTTTTTTGCAGGTCAGTCAGGTTCCTTCAAACCAAGCTCACTGATTCATATCATTCTCTGGAGTGAGATTTGATACTCCAGAGAAATCCGTATCTATCTGTGCCTCTGTGATTTACATCACTGCATCTGATGGGTTATGTTACACTTACTACTCCAACTGCTAATCTACAGGATGCGTGGACGGTTGGAGATACTGACCATGCAGACGATTTACAACTTCGGGGCACTCTGCCTGTCAGCACGAGTTGATCCTGCTGTGTGATTTCACAAGCCCTACAACTCCATGGCTGAGTTGTCTTGTCCCTAAATCTCAATGCTGGTGACAATACCACTAAGAGTAGCACTTCATAGTGTTTAGTCAAAGACATTTTTTAAAGGTTTTTTTTATTGGCTCTAGTGGCCTTTATTTGAAAGTGGTCAGATAGGAAAATGGGTAATAAGAGATGGGGAAGACATGCTGCAAATGTCATCAGGAACTCAAACCTGTGACGATGGTGTCGAGGACTAAAGCCTCCATACATGGGATGTGCTTTACCTTGCGGCACCACAGCACCCCTTAGTCAAGGACATTTTACTGCACTCTTTGGAAATAACCATTCTTTCGCAAATATTTGTAGAAGACGTCTAGCTGCTGGATCATCTACATCAGGGGTGGGCACTCCTGGTCCTCAAGGGCCAGTGTCCTGCAACTCTTAGATGTCTCCCTGGTCCAACACACCTGAATCCAATAGCTGAATCACCTCCCAAGTGCAGTCAGGTTCTCCAGAGTCCTGCTAATGACCTCATTATTTGACTCATTGTGTGTTGAAGTAGAGATACATCTAAAAGTTGCAGGAGACCGGCCCTCGAGGATCAGGAGTGCCCACCCCTGATCTACATCTTTGTCCATGTCCCTGAGGATCTGAGGTCAGTGATTTGTTGGGGTGTCTGAATATTTTTGGAAATACATTGCATAATAGGCTGGATTTAAATGACCATGAGAACAGGGTCTTGTGATGCCTTCAAAAATTTATGTAACTAATTTAACATTTTACCTCCAGATAGTGCTCTTCTTTAAAGAAGAGCACTATCTGATCAGTTATGGAACCTGCATAATTATAAGGTTGTAGATATCTTCTGTCCCCAGTACTGAAAGTGTCTAGACATGAGCACATAATATATCTTATGGTTGAACACAAACTGAATATTCTCCTCATGACAGAATATTTCTTAGTCCTTACAGAGGAATGCACACAGTGAGGCTTTTATTTTAAATGAAACTTCAGTTCTTTTGTTTCTTTTCCCTCAGGGAAAACAGCTCACGGAGATGAGCAAGAGTTGATTTGACTAAGATTCGTGTTAAGCATGTACTGAACAGACCACAACATGTGAATGTTAAGTGTCCAATTGTGCGTGTTCTGAACATTTTCTTCCTTTTTGTGTTTTAAAAATTAATATGTATCATACCTTGGTATCATATTGATGCTATGGGGTTTGTGGCTTCCCTTATTAAAGTTTTGAAACTGAAAATATAAACCAGTTTATATTTTCTGATTTCTAAAATTTATATTTTAAACCAGTTTATATGTCTCCTTTGTGACATACAGCTCATCGGCTCTGCCTCTCCTCGGGTACTCAGATTTTAGTGTTGGTTTACACTAACACACATTTTTTTAAGCATATATAGTTTAGGGGAAAGAGAAACCTAACTTTTATTTCTTAGATGCCACATTCATTAAAGTGAAACTAAGGAATAGCCAACATTTTACACACAAAATATTTTGAATACTGATAATATAATCAGTATGACAATTTTGGTCCATCGTTCTTTCCCGCCACTTTGTCTTTTGTCTTTACCTATGTTTTATATCTGTTGTCTTTGCTCCCACATCTCTCTATCTGCTTCAGGCTACAGTCTTAGAAACAGCTGCAGGATGCAAGAAGAACTTATTCTTAGAAGCAAGACCATTCAGGACAGACTGCTTTGCTCTGAGTTCCTGGAATACATTTGCTGACATTCAGCGATTCTGTGCAATAACGGTACATAGCCGATAGGTCTAAAAATACATATTTTCACATTTAAGATCAGTATACTTAGTATCTAGGACAGCAATTGTAAGACCATCCTTGTTGCACTTTTGCCTTAATGTCTAACTATAGTCCACCTAAACAGTTCCTCAATGAAAGCCTGTTGTCTCTTGGCATTCTCTAAGGTGTCTCTAAGAATTTGCTCTGCAATACAAACATTGAACTGCTAGCTGCACCAAGCACTTAGCATTGGATCGCTAGCTGTACCATAGGAGTTTTAACAACTGCTTATGTCCCGCCCTTGGCTAATGCTGCTACAGCTTTTGATGTCCTCTACACAACCACCAGCAGACTCCAAAGACAGCACTAACAAGGCCTTTTTTCTAATCTTTCGTGACTTTAGTAATTTCTTTCTTTCCTCCACTCTTCCCACTTTCACCCATCATAACACCTGCCACACCAAAAATAACAAAACCCTGGATCTAGTGTATTCCAACACAAAGGAGACATACAGCTCATCGGCTCTGCCTCTCCTCGGGGACTCAGATCACAACCTGGTTCATCTCCAGCCCGTGTATAAATCCCTTGTAGACAGAGACCCAGCTGTGACACACACAGTGAAGAGATCGTCTGAGGAGAAGCTCTAATAGATTGTTGCAGCTCTACTGTGTGGAAAGAGCTCTCTGTCCTCATGGGGAGAATATTGACAGCATTACTGACTGCATTAACTTTTGTGTGGACAACACTGTATGTTGAAGTAGTGGCTAATCTACTTATCTGAGAGGAAGAAGTTAAACTAATCAGGAAGACCAGTTCTGTGCAAGGATGCCCCCTCGACTGAGTGCAGTTGGTGGGATACAGAAAGACTCTAGCTAAAATGATGTTAATGATGGACAACGTCTCCTACCTCTTGTATGAAGCTGTTGCTGAACTGGAGAGTACCTTCAGTGACAGACTGTCATTTCCTGTACATAGAGTATCTTTACTTGTGTTGTAGTCTCAGTAGCTATTATTTGGAAATCCTAGAATTTTTCAGATAGTCATTGTCACTGCTTTTCATATAGACAATAAGACATGCAGAACGTGTCAGCCTTGAAAAATCGAATAGAAAGGATTTATGCTGCCTGTTATGATGTGAACTTGAATGAAAGCAATGGTCTCAAAAGGCAAAGGAAAAAATGATTTTAGGATCAGATCGCCCAGCACAGCAGTTTGCTGTTGTGTGTGGTGCTTTTATTACCACATGACACGAGACTGTTGCATTTTCAAAAACTACTGGGATTAAAGAAAAAAGGGGCAAGATCAGAGGAGGCTGGAAAGATCATGTGCTAATAACACAATGTGTGAAACTGATCTATCTTTTAAGGGAATAAACAAGCATAGAGATTGCTGCAGGCAAAGAATCAGATTATGACAAGCCTAATTACTGTGGAATGTCACATTGTGAGCATGTTGCCAAGTGAAATGTAAAAACACCAGACATAGAATTTTATTCAAATGTCAATAGAAGTAGAAAAAAGAATAGAAAGGTATGTGTAACTAAATGGTTTTGTGGCCTTTCAGAATAAAATGACCTCTGCTGAGACCGCTAATGACCCTAAAATTAGTCATAAAGAGATCAGATCATGGAAAAAAAACTAGAGGATATTATGTTATGTTAATTTTTTGCAGTCTCATTTAAATGCAGGTGTATCTGTATAGCAGTGGAATAGCTGAATATCATTCAAATGATGAGTACAGTCTATCAAAATAAGATGTTCCAATCAGTTAGATGATTTTTCATATATTGATGTAAAAAAATAAATAAAAAATTATAGAAAAAAATAATCAAATTAATGGCAACATTTTTCTCAGTTAAAGTACAATGAGGCCATTCACATTAGAAATCAGCCCATGTAATCTAAATACAAAAATAATACAATTATTACACAGAAACACTAATGGCTAAAAAATGGAAGGAAATAAGCAATAAGTATTGAACACATGAAGACAATGGTGTACAAAACTGCACAGAAAGCAAAAACTTCCCTGCTGCTATGAGACAACAATATCGCCAGCTTAACATTGACCGAGGGCCTTTAAAATGTTTTCTTTCACAATTAAGTCTTACTGTTGCAAAACATACAAATGAAAATACAATGTATTTGTAGACTTCTAAATGATCCAGTGAACATCATTTGAACCATAATCCAGAAGTGAAGATAGCAATTTCATAATCAACCATCAACATCTTGGTGCCTCTTGTAAGATTTCTCTTTGGTTTTCAAGCGCAAGACCAAAAGCTCACCAAATGTTTAATAAATGCCTGGAAATAGCAGGTACAGTTTTTCCCCCATGAAAACAATAACTACTGCACTCAACCACAACAGCCTCTATGCACAAACTGCACTGGGAGAATGATCAGGTCAATGCTGTGTTCTCAGGATAACATAGCAGAGGAAACACCACCACAAAAACACCATGCCAAAAGAGATACAGTAAGTTCCGTATTTTACTCACTGAATAGCCCTTCTAGAATTGGAAAGCCCTAGCACATTCCAGGAGGATGTAATAGGTGTTAAAAGGGAACAAACTCTCTAGGTTCTAGTTCTTGACCTGCTATCTGAATGGACAGATGGGTGATAAAAGATTTATAGATGAAGGATTTACTATTTTTATTTTAACACTGGCAGCAAAAATGACAAGGACAAGTTCTTGGTTGACTTTTATTCAAACCTTTTTGTCATGTTGTGGATATATTGTTATATTATATACTTATGTATTTGACAGAAATATACAATATGCAGCATTATTTGCTCCCTCTGCCTCATTTTGCTCAGAAAATGTTACTTTTAAATGCTTGCTTTCCAAATTACATTGTCAAAAGTGTTCGTGAAAACCTTTCTGGATGTATTGTCATAGAAACAGTTTTCTTAAACTCAATGTGAAGACATTGCTTTTCACAGTAGGTTGAAACAGTCTCTTGAGTCATTAAGAAAAATAATGGAGTATATAAGATTTTAAGGCATATCACTTTGAAGCTCCTTGTTTGCTCCCACTAAACGTTTTTGCACAACTCAAAGTGGGCCATGCTGGCATGTACGCAGTTGTGTTTTTACAATGTTTTAAACTGCTGCTTCTGCTCGACCCAATAAAACGTAAGCTTAAAATGGAACAGATGTACCGTAGTTAATGTGCACAGCCTGTACCGTTATTAAAGCTTTACCTACAACTGGTCAACTGCAGAAAAACCTGGAGGGTCTTTTAGGAGTGATGCATATAAAAGCATGTACAAAGGCTAATAGTGGACACAGGAGCTGTGCAGAAGTCTTGAACAAGAAAATGCTTCACTAACATGCTAGGTTTCCTTTAATTATGGAAAAGGACAAATGTATGTCAAATGTTAAAAATATATGGCAATTGCATCTGAGCAACCTACATTTTCTTTGGCCAAAAGAAATACTATCACCACACAGTTATTGGTGAAATGAAAGTTATTAGAGAAAACAAAAATGATGAATGTTTTCATCACGGGTTGTCATGTACACATAAATGGACTAAGGTTGATTCAGATGTTACTACATAAGGAAAGTGTTGAATTAACTTCAATTTCTTACTTCACTTTCACCACTTCACAATTTTGTGCATAGTGGCACTCTACTTGTAAATGGGTGCACATGCAAGTTTGTGTTGATGAATTAATCAGCATATTGCTAAAAATATGTGTAAAATACAGGTCATTAATGCAAACAATCAGTTTTTTTATTTAATAAAAATCTGTCTTAAACTCTCAGAGCCTGCTAGGAAATAAAAGAATAATCTGTTCATTGTCATTTCTAGGTTTACAGTAAATCTTAAATCACTCTTCAGTTTCCTGTCTTTAGATTTATCACTTCATTTAACAACACATTTGATCCCGCCTACTTTTTTTTTTTTTTTTTTTTTTAGCAACTAGACAATTCCTTAGAAGATTACACAAATCATAAAGTTTGTGTCTTAAAACAATAAAAGATTATTGTGGTTTTCATACAAAAATAGAGCAAAGTGAAATTTCATGTTCTTCAGAATATGAAAAAAATTAGTTATGTTTTTTATGCTATAACGTTTGAGTGCAAATGGACAAAAGTTTGTTTTACTTTACTGAAAAAATGAGTGTCACTTAATAAATATGTGAAATTTTTAGCATGTCACTTTATTACGGAACATATACGGAACCCTCCTATTGCCCAAAATACAGTTTTTCTACAGGCTTATTACATTATTATGAACTATTACTTAAGTTCTAAGCCACTACTAAAAAAATTCTAATTTGAAAAAATGAAAATGTACGTACCCATAAAATAACATTTATGACTTGGCTGTTTAAACAGGAATGAAACCACCGTGCTACTTCATATGTCTTACAGAATTTGATTGTGATGGGATAAAAAATGAAATTATCTCCCCTATAAGATTAAATGTCCCCTTCCAACAATGTTCTCCCAAAGGAACATTTTAGAAGTTGTCTCTCTTTTAAACTCAAGTTTTAAGTTGTCACAAAATTTATAAAAAGTGTGTTTCCTATTGATTAAACATTCAGAAACCGCGACCATAAACGTTCACCACTCACTACTTCTACTTAAGCAGTAAGAGGAATGGCTGGACTGTTAACATGAGGAGATGTCATGCATATGAATGCTTTATATGTCATCAACATATTTGCAGCTAAGTATAAAGTACTCACATATGCAATGTTCCAGTATGCCCAACTTAACTTGGAATTAATCCCACAAATAAACAACTCTTTAAAAGTTAGGAGAAAACAAGAGGTATTTTCTTAAAAGCTCATATAAGACGGATGTAGTCAGATAAGATAATGCACAAATCATTTCTTTTCCCCAAACCCATGAAAACTTAAATTTGTGTGAATGTTGACATTGCGGGATCTTACAGATGTCTTCTTATATGCTCAAACAAGCATAAATGCACCTCCTAACATCTGGGTAAGTCAATATTTAACAGACACACGACGCCTGTGTGTTACGTGTTACTTATCATTCAACAAAAACAATGTAGCTTTGCAAAACTCAAATAAAAAAAATAATGAAGACAAAAAAAATATGCAATGATCAACTCAATGTTAACATGACACAGGTAGAAGTGAGTACAGGAATGAACAGACAGGTTCACATGCAATATACATGGCAATGAAGATGACCAGCATACAGAAACACATCAAAATAAGTTGAACAGCTGACAGTTATTTTAGATAAGATGAAGCATGGTGTAGCAAACCACAACTGCATTCAATTTAAGTAACATTGAATAAAAGATGGATTAAGCCTCCATTAACTGGTTCATTTGCAGGTTGAGGTTTATATATGACGCTCATATTGCTTAAATTTAATAATCATGTAAATGGAATTATGAAATATGTTTAATCTAAAAACACAACTACTCAACTAAAGCAATCTACACACACCACCTGGTAGACAAAGAAATCTTGCTGTGTGAAATATCCATACATAGAATCAAATATTAAAAAGAAATCAGGGAAAAGGTTTTTCTTAATATTTTTCAACACTTTAATTTTCTTTATATAAGGAATTTTGTTTCTGTTTAGTAATTAAACATTTGTTCATTTTTACAAAAACAAGTGCATTAATATAGTCGTTAAAATATTATGTTTTTTTTTTTTGCTTTATTCAAGCAGCGGTCTTTCTGCAGGGTTTATGGTGAAGGCAACAAGGATAGATGAGTGTGTGTTTGTGCAATGTATGTTTAGAGGTGTGTATCTGTTAGTGTTAGTGCAAAAGAAAAGGTTGGGGTTTCTATCCAGATGGCTTGAGTCACGTGTGTATTCCCTCTGGGTGCTCAGATCAGGTTCAGGATCATAAATCATCCTCTCTACATCATATAGGTATGAATATAATAATACTTTATTACTCATTGTCTTTGATCCTTAATATGGCGAAACAAAAAACCCTCCAAAATATCAAAAACATTGAAAAGATTTGACTGCAACATCACTTAAGAAGTGAAAACTCAAAGGTACAACATAGTATAAACATTGTGCTTCTTTAATTTTACTTACTACAGTCCTCCATTGTCCTTGTAGTCTCTTAGTTTAAATTTTGTTATATTTAATATATAGATATATATATATGTATAGAGAGAGATAAATGTACACGTATAATCCGCACTGAGGTTTGTCTTTTGTGGCAAGCAGAGAGGCTACTGGGGGCATCCAGCTTTCATCATCCTCTTTATATGCGTCCTTTTCCACAAACAATTATTTTTGCTTGATTCATTCACGTGGTTCTTTATCTCTTTGTCAGTAGTTTTCAACTACCCCAGAGAACGATGCAAAAAGATGGCAGTCTTTGTTAAAAAAAAATAATTAAAAAAAATCCCTTTTTTATCTTCTCCTGCTTCTTTTCTCACTTTTCTTTTTGGAATCCCTGTTTTTCATTTTATTCCCTCAGGTTCTTTGTCATCTTTGGTAGCGTGTCCGACACTTTGCTGTGTCTGGAAATAGGGTGCCAGGAGTGTGGGATACGGTTGTTGGAGTGACTGGGGTGGGAGGGTGGATGGTTACAAACAGTATGCACACGGACAAACAAGGTTGATGAAGCACAGAGAAAGGCAAGAAAGTGACACTAATATGAATAAGGTGTTCCTATCATAGTGTTTGAGGTGAAAGATTTACTCTTCTATAAGTATGTCAATCCTTAATACAGATTGTGAGTCAGTTGATTATACTCTGAGCATAAATGCTGCAACAGTCAAAGAAAGAGGAAGACAGAAAGTTGACAAACTGTGTGATCTTTGTGATACAGGAATGGAACTGATATAAGGCAGGAGGGATATGACAGCGAGTGAGGAGGACCGACAAGTGACGACACATGTACAAGAGAGGAGGCAGAGCAGAGGAGAAAGAGGGAATTTAAAAAGCGCGAGTCAGGACAGTGTCTGTTAGTACAGACAAGTGGTGGTGCTCTGGGGAAGTGCTCATCATCTGTAGAGGAGTGAGAGGAAGCAGGAGAGGCCAAAGGTCAGCCACCTGGCCAGTGGGAGTGACCGTGATCCTCCAATAAGAACTACGGGAAGAAGACAAACAGAAAAAGTCATATCAGTTTATGAAGGGAGGCAGTACACTTACACTTGACTTTTGACCAGTTTAAATGAGTTTTGTGAATCAAAAAACTATAAGGTTTATTCACAAAGTCAATTGGAGGTGCTACATTTGAGCAAATCTTACTTTATTATTGATTTAAATCCTGAAACTAGACC
Organism: Brachyrhaphis roseni; assembly: GCA_903066815.1. Lineage (NCBI taxonomy): Eukaryota > Metazoa > Chordata > Actinopteri > Cyprinodontiformes > Poeciliidae > Brachyrhaphis > Brachyrhaphis roseni. Next base: position 9,746 of record CAEFZY010030980.1, read on the forward strand.
GAGAGGCATAACTGCTCTTAAAATAGCTTCACAAAGCACATAATGTTTCTGCACAGTTTGCTGACATTTAAAGAAAGTATAACATTTGAATTTAGTTTGAAAAACCAGAGATAGAGGTATGCATATAAGTGCTTATATTACCAGTACGTATTTCTTCAGATGTAAAAAAAAAAAAATCTTTCTATGACGATATCTCATAGTACAATGCAGCTACGCACACTTTTTTATTTTCAAAAATAGTGGGTATTCAGGTGTGCTCAATAGTTTGCAAATTATGGTACCACATATAATTACAGAACACAGTAAAAGTTATAGAAATGCAGAGAAAATAAATTAACTTTGTTACAGCAATCCGTTGGAGTTGTGGAACAGAGGGGCAATAAAGAATCTGTGATTCTTCTTATTTTTGAAGTTTAGAGCAATGCCTCATCAGATTAATAATTGGATTAATGAGAGTAATAAAAACAACAAGAGACAGAAGCATTTGTATCTCACAAAATGGTTTATTTTATTACAACTGCTGTGTTTTGTAGCTGATGCAAAAGTAGGTGCAAATTGCTTCCATCTACTTAACTGTTTGCCCCTGCATGCATTTAGTGCAATATGTTTTGTATATCCAGGGCAAAACAAAAGCAAATAGTTGGTTGGTCAAAAAGAGGAGATAGCAATTCCTCATAAATTCCCCCAATGGGAATGGGTACTTAAAGGGACTAACATTTCCTTATCAGTTCTGCAGCGATGATGATGATGATGATGATGATGGATGATGTCATAAAATGTAACTAGAGTGTTTCTTGGATGAGCAAAGTGAGCTGAAATGAAAAGGACCAGTAAAAAAAAAGATAAGAGTAAACAACAAATTCCAGACTCATTAAAATTAGTCCATAGGTCTAATCTTTTTTGGAATAGTTGTTCAACATATTTTTAGATAAACTCAACCGTCAGCTGGACATTCAGGATCAACTGAAGTGTATTTTACAATGTTAAAATCTTATTTTCCTTTCAAAGTTATTTACTACACTCTTACCAGCCATCATCTCTTCTACTACACAAACAGTATAGACTTGTGCTTCATAAAGAAATTAAAATTGTTACCTTCTTCAACAAAGTTATATGAATAAAAGAGTGTGTAGTGTATTCCAAAATCAATATGATTTTATAACAACTGTCCATCCCTCAGGCACAAAATCAATATCTATAATAAAGCTTAGATCAATAAACAGTACACTCCACATTCCTGTAGCACAGAAGATGGACAATAAATTGAAATAGAATCTGGTGCTCTTCTTAGGATCAATGGATTTTTTATTTTGACCATTTAGTCTTGTAGTGTTTTTTTGTTGTTGTAAGATAGTGTTAGTGCAAAAATCTGTTGAATGTTTTGGTCTTTCTGTTTCAACTTTCTACAAAGTCGCTTATATTTTCTTACTGTTGCTCTATTTCAACTAGAAATCTATTCTGAGCAACTCGATAACCAGGTGTAAGTTACTCATCAGTGCCTTCGATTTACCTTTAAATTAGCAGTTTTTGTTCCCCTCCTATCGTATCCGTATTATTCTGTTTGGCTTGATTTCTGATAGACATTGAAATGTTTGGTCTGTCGTTCAATTTAATGCATATTAAAATTAATTTTAATTTGCGTTAAAATTCATTTGGAATTTTAACACATTTATTTTGATTCCTCATTGCGTTTTCGGTTTTACTTTATAAGTTCAATTGAAATGCTCATGTCATTAACTCCTCCTCTTAGACAGCCAAGAAACCTTATTCTAATACTCTTTCCACTTCAATATTATCAATGGCTATTTATACCATTGTGCTGGAATATTGCAGTTTGCATATAGGCCTACATGCATTTAGTTTTGCATACATTTAATGATAGTTTTTCTGTTAAACCAATGCTTTAATTTATTTTCATTTCTGAGGGGATCAGCTCTAAAAGCTTCTGAAAATTCTCCCTGCTCGTATAATCAGCAAATAGTACGTTCAACACTATATGTGTAGTTTAAATAGATCACAAACACTTTATATTACAGACATATAATCTACTTACAGAGTAATTTTGAGTCAGTGCAGCGGTGCCAGAAACATTTGGATTTCTAAAATTTCTGGTTGCAAAGGTTTCTCACCCTTTGTAAGAATGTAGACTAAAGTCTTATGTGTTACTGGAAATGTCAATTCTGATAAAAAGCTACTTAGAGAGATTTATTTTAATTTTTTCATTTTGTTAAAGGCACTGTCTTCTTTTACCATCTCTTTTGCTCAGCGAACAACACATAAGCCAGGTGGAGCTTTGTGATTCGTGCAGGTGGAGTTGCACTAAATAAGTCAGAGGCAATCATCTTTCATTTAGCACAAGAGTCCCTTGTGTATACACTGTTAACCTGATATAAATGTGAGCATTGTTAAATGTAGCCTGCTTATCCATAGCGGTAATAAATGGAAAAACTTTACTCCTAGGTTTTGTTTTGTTGTCATTTTTACACAGCAGGTAGTGTGTGCTTATTTGGGTCAGAATGAAGTTCAAAATGCCGACTACTTGTTGGCCTGGAAAATCATAACATGATAATCGGACTATTCAACATTTTTTCAGCCACAAAGCTGAAGATTGTGCTTGATGCTGAAAGTAATGTCAGCCCAGCAGAATACTGTCAGACTATCCTTTCAGAAATAAAAATAAAATCTGCAGGTGAATCTTTATAGATGCAGGATTTTGTGTGGTTTGTGCGCGAGACACAGCTTGGTTTTCCATGATGGGGATACAACTGAGCTTGGTTCCTCTCCCACAAAAGGGGGAGGCAGAGTGGGGCCGGTCTCTCTGGGATAACAAAGTCCCAGTGGGAAAACAACACCTGTACTTAAGCCTATTTAGGAACTTTGGACGCAAGAAACAAGGTCAGACTTTGTAATTTTAAGGCTCACTGCATTAGATGGAACTTGCATTCATCATGTTATTTTATCTTCTTTTAATCGTGTTTCCTTTCTATTTCATTATGTGCTGAAACATACTTTAATCCCTTTCTGGTCCTTATTTTACCTTGCAGAACCAATGAAGGTAAAAATGCAATAGAAATACTTGTCTCTTGCAATAGCAAAGACCTTCGTGTCGCCTGCCTGATAATTACCCATCTGTCTGTGCTATGCGAGACTCAAAGAACCCGTAGGACACAATCGCACATGCACACTCTTTGAGCTCAAGAGCTTTCCTCTTCCTGTTTATGCCGTTATCTATTATTTACACCATCCGCCAGTGTTGTTACACGCACATATGTGTTACATTGCAGCACAGGCTTGTAGGCGTGCTCATTCACATGCATCTCACGCAGAATGTTCCAAACGGTTTAAAAAGAAAACACAAGTTGTTAATAATTCATTGACGTTCATGTTTTTTGCTGTTATGAGATGATTTCATGGCTCTGATATTTTCTCTGTCGCAAATCCAAGCAAAAGTTAACAAAGCCCTGTAGATTCCCACCACATGTTGCTGAATAAAATCAAGCTTGTTGCTCTAATACTCAAATCACACGTCTCACTTCTTCCTGGAGTTGCCGCTCTTTTGATCGGCTTGAGATTTATTTAGCTTTTGTCTGTTAGCCTGTATTTTTCACAAGTTTAAAGGAATTAAGAGCATAGGAACACTAAAAGCAGCGTAGGCATGAACTAAGCCAACAGAGTCAGTGCTGAACCTATATTTTCTATGAAATAGTTTCCGAGTTTGAGTCTTGGATTCTAATTTTTCAGTACCAACAAAATGTTACTTCCCATCCCTCCGACCACATTTTAGCAGTCTAAAGTATATGTATTCACCTTTTGCTCTTTCTTTGACCCTTGAGGCTAGTTGTCTCTCTCCACATGTTGAAACTGTTTTGTGTGTGTGTATGTGTGTGTTACCCTCAAGGTAAAGTTGCTTGATAACGGCCAAGTTCCTGTTTTAGGAGTTTAATCTCAGTTCATAAAGTGGGTTTTTTCTTTTTCTTATAATCATTATTAGACAGAAGAAATCTTGTGTTTGCACGTGCAAATTTATGTGAGGTACACTACACACTAATGCTACCTCCATGTCCACCACCCATAGCTCTCTGTGCTAAAATAATACAAAATGACTCAACTTAAAGCAAAAAATGTGAAACTAATAAATATTGTTAAATGTGACCAAGGGTTAGTGAGAACCTGGTTTATATGTTGGAACTGGTTCTGGGTCAAAAATAGGTAATAATCCCATGAATGAATAAAGATACCATTAATTCATTTATTATTGGAAATAATTATGTTTTCAAAGCAGTTATAATTTGTTGACTGAAGCTTATGGGACTGGGAACAGGAAAGCTTTATAGAACGACTATGGAAATTTAACATGAAAATAATCGTTACCTGTAGAATAAATTGTCTCAATGCAGAATAAAAACAAAAATAATTCAAGGAAAATATAATTGAGATTTTACAGTTTGTTGGCATTGGACTTAGTTGCAAACAAGAATTATGAGTCAGCTATAATAGAAATTCTTCCTAAAAACCAAAAAAAATGTCTTAGTAGTTTAAAGTTGTCTTTTTTTTTTTTTTTTTTTTACCTCTGTGTCATTTACAATCTAGAAATAACACTTATTTTATAAAAAACTTTTTTAACAAATGGTGTTCTTTCATTTCCTTTACACGCCGAAGGGTAAATAACTGAACCTCTCCAACATGAAGCATGGTGTGCAGAGGTAAACATTTATCAGAGGGGAAGATCGAGCAAGGAGGAGAGGCGAGGCATAATGAAGTTGAATATAGGGAAGGCAGCAGGAGTGTGATGTGACAAATTAGAAAATGAAAACAAAAGTAAAATTGGGTGAAACAATTGCTGCTGAGGAAAGACACAAGGAAAAATATTTTCTCTGTGTTCCTAGACACTGAAACAGGTATTTATTTCTCCTAAAGCTAAAGAAAAATAAACTGTTTCTTTCTCTTAAGTCTGTATATCATGCTTTAGCTCATATTATTTCAGCTTAAATTGTGTACCTTTTAACACACAGAAGCATTTCTCTGCACACACACTCAGACACCAGTCATATCCCATCAGTCACATCTTACCTGTCTTACCTGCGTTGGCTACCGTGTTCTCCTGCTTGCACTTTCCTATGGTGATGGACACATCATCAATGGCGATATCTCCCTCAAAGCCTGCGCCTCGGATTCCTTCAAACACAATCTGTTTGGGAAAGACAGAGACAAGCAAGATGCTATGTCGGTTAATTTAACAGGTAAGCACAACCAGAACATCTGCTGCAGCTCCACACTAGTGCAGTGGTTAAAGTGTGGTGGAATATTTTTGGGGTTAGTTAAGGGCCTGTTAGTCATTCACTCAATAATGTATAGTTGTAATACATGGTACTACATTCACCTTGTATTGCAACTATTCTCAAAATGTTCTACATTCCCATAGAATTATATCTAAAAAGAGAAAAGCTATCTCGTTGTATTTCTCATTTCTTGGGTTTCTGAAATTATACCTTTAAATATTTAAACATTTAGGGATAAACTTGAAATGTTTTTTTTTAAAAACCACCTTGATTTCAAAAGCTTTAAATAGATACACTAACAGGAAACTGAAAATCTGAATACAGTATTCCTAGCATTCAGGCTTATGTATAGTAATCTTTTCTGGGACCACAACAACAAGACTAAACAGGAGTCTCATCTGAAAACTTCCCATTTTAGCCAACAGCCATCTGGTTTCTGAGTGACAGCCTAATTACTGCGGTGTAACAAAGGCACCAAAAGCCCATTGCACCCAGCTAATCAAAAAAACAAGCACATTCTTTCTGAGGAAGGAAAATAGAAAAACAAGGAAACTTTGTTGCTTCAAAATACAGAAAAAAATACAGACCCCACATTTCTAGCCACTGCTGGAGTTTAATATGTGGCAAATGCAACATTTCATAAGGGTAAATAATACCTAATATTTTTAATGCAATAATAGTTTAATTGACTTTTCAATTTTACAGAAATAGCAAGCTATTTTAAGTTTGGTCAATACATACTGTAATATTTCCAAAATCATCTGTCAGCTAACTTTAGAGCAAGGCTCTCTAACTTTACAGAAAAAAAACCAGGTGTTACTGTGTGTTGAAATTCCCTGTTGAAGAGCAACCTGCTTGCTCTTTGCTTATATACCACCTCTATACATATATCTAAACCATGGGTTAATAGTAGCAGGTGCAGACATAGAGGAATAGCAAATAACGCATGACTGGTTTCACTTTACAAACTCCATCTGTTAACACTAACATGCTGCAGTTAGGGGACATGCCCTGCCATCAATTTGTGAGTAAATATATCAAGCTAAAACAAGTGTGGGTTCCATTAACCTGATTCCGACCCACCGAGTGGAAAAGCCTGACCTCAGTGTTCCTGCTCTCGGTGGATGAAAGGTGAAGAATGGGTGAGCAAACAGCACAGCTAACATACCTTATGTTTGATGCCTTTCATTGCCTTTGCTTTCATCTGTGAGCACTGTGGTGTTAGTGCCTAACGAGAATGTCAAGTTGAGATATCAAACATAAAATTCATTGGGCAGAAACCAATAATCTAGCCATGAGCATGTGATGCAAGTTCATTCACATCTGAGAGAGAACCTAAAGTCTGTGACAGCGATGCAAGATTCCCCACAAAGTTTAATTAATTTCTGATTAAGAGTAGGCTATGTATAGATTTACAAAATGTTTCCTTTCTGGGTATGCTGATTACTTTATGCAGTCCATGATCATCCATGTAACGACTGTGGATATTGCTGAAGTCTTCTCTGAAGCGATCACACTCACTCTTTGTCTGAACGAGACTTTTAACATTTTCGTTCGGTTTGTAGTCGCCTTCTCTCCAAATAGAGTCCAATCAATTACATTAATAAAAGGAAAGGAAGAACGAGTGCAGTGCCACCCTTGCACTATTTGCTTTAATTTAGATAAGGAATGAGAAACCTTCTTGTAATGAACAAATAATATAACTAGGAAAACCTTGAACCTGATTGGGTGATATTTAGGGGGATAAAAAGAAGGTTGACAGCATAGTATGGATTTAGGTGGTCGGCTCATTTGTGCAAGGGATTTGATTGCTAGGCAGACTGAAAGCTGTGAAGAAAACTTTAGGAGAGGAAAAAGGCTAATTGGCCAAAGGTCCACAGTTCTCTAATTTATGTACACTTCCAAGCAGTTTGTCACTGCTTAGCTTTGGTGAAATGTAATGTACTTTCTTTGTGGAAATGTTTCTGCCAGCTGAATCAAGTTTTACGCATCCATATAATAATACCCCTAATGACAACTAACTAGAGCTTTAGATGCCTACATCCATACACCTGCGACTGCTTCCTCTACAAGGAATATACCAGATTGTCGTATAATTAGAGGAGATGAGAAAAATAATTGAGTCAAGAAATCCCAGAACTGTCGCTGGGTTTGACACACAAAAAACACAGAACTACAGCAAAGTATAATACAAGTCACCCAATGTGTAATTACTCCTGCAAAGAGTACTTACTATAGAGTACATAGAGTGTATAAATATGTTTTTCTAGGCAAGGGAAAATTGGCTTGTGCCCTTTCACCGAATGTGTAGTGTAAAAACAACAGCCAACTGAAGTGTGAGTCGGCTGTGTCAGCAGTGCCTCACACTTATAAATCACTGCTGGTGACTAATTTGAAGTCAACTACATCTGTTTCTGAGCTTTGGGAGCAGCAAGGTTGTTCATGAAAAGTTTTGTAGACTTATAAAGGGAAAGAAAAGCCTTAAATAATCAACAGCAAGTCTGCTAATTACAGAACAGAGGTACAGAAAATGACATAGAAACAAGAAACACATTAAAACAATAATAATAAAAGTTTCACACAGTAGAAAAGACATGTCAAAATCCAAATTCAAGGAAATAATTAATTAGAACATGATAGAAAATAAGCAATTAAGTAATATTTGGGGTATAAGGCACTTCAGCAGGAATGTTTTTATTCTTGATTTCAAAGGAGCTGACAACTTATGCACATTTTAAGTTTTAAGGGAGATTTGTGATAAGCACATACTATAGAACTTTTTAGACCAATGTGATCCATTTTCTTGGCGTTGGTCAGGACTCTGGCAGCTGCAGATGCCAAACTGATTTTGGACCATTTCTTTTTTTCTGTACCGATACCATAACAACAAAGTGAGCAACTGAAAGTGAAGAGTTGGTAGTAGGCTGACTTGGACTTAAATTTGACTTTATTCAGTCCAAAATGATAACTTGTTTTCTGAAATTTTTTGTGATCCCCAAAATGTGAGTCTAAATAGTTGCTTTTATCTGATTTGGCATTTTGAAGATAAAAAATGGGCTTATTTATGTTAATTTTGAATTTTTTGATATACGTCTAATGAAAACAATAAAAAGGCCAGATTGATGTTATAACACTTTATAATCTAAGGAGAGCAAATTAAATTGAACAAAAACAGCTCAAGAATGGAAACTTGAGGAACCTCACCTGTGATATTTGGTCTCATTTATAATTGCCATCTGGCGCAATACACTCCATCTGTTAAATATAATTTGAACCAATCGAGCATAATAAAAGACAATCCCAATCACTTTTTACGTCTATTAATCAGTATGATATGAAAAGTATGTATATACACTAAATAACAATGAAAATATAACATTGTTTAAACTGGCAGATGACATAGCACTTAAATGTGTTTTGATTTTAAAACCTAACCCTAAATTTAACTTTGACACTTCCCTTTAAGTCATAGATAATATGATTTAGCATACAACCTATATTTATCCTTAATGTATCCTTTTTTGCAACAAGACAAACTGCATGTTGGGACTTTCCGTAGTACAACATCTTTTGTAGACATAAAACAAATGCACTTATTTGAAAATGTGCAGAATTGTTATCGACCTGTGAGAGTAAAATGACCCAGATGGACAACCTGTGAGTGTGTAGGTGCAGACAGAGATTCCAGGATCAAAGGAGGTACAGTCAGGTGTCAGGTTGGAGCTGTGAGTGTTGTTTTGTCGAGTCTTGTAACCTTTAATGTTCCCATTGATGTGCTGTCCACACACCAGAGGGGACATGGTCTTGGGAGAAGGAGGAGAAAAAAATGATTGACTCTGCATGTGTTAGAGAAGGAAAAGAACTCACAGATATACAGTGAGGACTTTGAAATGCCAACGCGGAGCAGATTTCCGCTGCAATGCAAGGCACAAGGAAAACATAGGTTGGCCTGGTTTCCCACATGCCCCTCAGGTATGGGGACACTGTGAGGAACACAGATGGCCTTGGGTTAATCCGAATAAGGGTGAGAGGAAACGAATGACCTATAGTGTGTTACTGTGTTTGTGCTATTGTGTCACAATAGCACACAAACAAATCTATTTTTTAATTTATTTTTATAAATGGATTTTACTGTGAGCTTACAGAAAAGAAATAAAGCATTATTAATTTGTTGTAATGTGATTGACTTTTTATTTTAATATAATTGATTTAATCCCTAAATATGTAGTCATCTAATTAAAAAAAGAGAAAACTTTGCGGGGAGGAAATTAATTAAATTGCAAAGCTAACTTAATGAATACAAATTCCAATACATTTTTGTTTTAATATTACACAATGGGTGGACTGTCTTTTTTGTAAGACGAGTAAGCAGCAACATTATTCTCAAAGGCATATTTACATTTGATGGACGGAGCAAAATCAAAGTGAAAATACAAAGATGAGTGGCAGCACATTAAAGGCCTGTATGCAGTCATGGAGCTGTGCATGGGATGAAAAGGTTTGTGCTCTCCATGGACACTTCTGCACTTCATAAAAATGAATATCATCATCACACTAAAAAATTGAGTGAATTTAAATAAGTTATCTTTGAAAAGGAAAAACTAAAGAGAAAATAATGGGTGCAGCATGTTGGGTAAAATTTTACAATATTTTTATTGGTGCAGGGAAAGATACTCAGGAGACAAACAAATAAACATTAACAGAAAATTTCAATTGATAAAAGTTAAACTGTTGTCGAGAGTCAAAGATAATATACAACTCAGTTTTATAATTATTATGAGAGTTCAAATCTAATTAATTTTAGTTGCAGAAGTAGTTGATCAGGTCAACAAAAAGAACACAATTCAAGTCAGATCTCTGATGACATAAAAGGTCAGATGCTAAAGGGTCAGCCAAATTAAAAGTGCATCAGGTATTTGAAAAAATAAAAAACACAGAGAACATCACTAATTTGTCCCAAATGAGAAAGAAATATCTGCTCTTTAAAGGATTGAGTGAAATATTGTTAGACTGTTGGTTGGAAGAGCAAATAAGTACACAGACTAAAAGGACAAACAGGAAAATATTTTGGTAACCAAAATATAAAAGCTACAAAAAAAACACACCAAAGTTTAAAAAAAAAAAAAATTTGAAATAGAGTCTCCTATCAATTCAGCCATCCTATAATGTGCTCAGTTTCATTTAATCGCATATCAGCTTACCTTCTCTGCAGTGATTTGTTTATTTACTCTGCATTATCATTTTAAAAACCTTTTTGTTACCCTGCATGTGAGGCGTCTAAATAACAAAGTAAAACTGACATTTAAAGTCCGTACCATAGTGAAATAACAGTTTTCCTCAATACAATAAAACAGCATTTATGAAGCCCTTTAAACATACTGACTTGGTGGCAGAGGCAGAATGTTGATGTTCAGTTTAGTTCAGTTTATTTAAATAGCACTAATTCACAACAAATGTTGCCTTTAGACACTTTACTAAAAAAGTTAAAAATCATTTAAATTCAACCAAACATCTATTGCACTTGAAGTCATCAAACAGTACAGTGAGCTCAATTCATTTTTCAAAGTAGTTCAAAAAGTTTCTATTTAAAGAAATACAGCAGATTGCATCGAATCATTGTAGCAATGATAAAATTTTCATTTTTAAAACAAAAAAATCATGTAAATAATTTTCATTTAAAAAAAGCACAAGTATAATCTGACATTTCTTAAAAGTAGTTGTGCTGCCATCTGGTAACCCTGGCAACTGAGTATGGGGAGGAAAAAGCTTGTTGCTTTTTTGTGGCACCAGCATGTAATTTAAAGACATTAAATGCCTCAGCCTGAAAAGCAGGCTTAGGATACATTGACAGCTTATTATTTCTGTGAGACCAGGTTGAAGAAAAGACATGCTAAGATTTTGTTGGAATCTCCAGGTTAAAAAAAAAAAACTACTTCAGCTAAAAGGCTTTCAAACAAATGCAAGGGATGTCTGAGCTGTCCATTAGGGCTTGGAAAGTGCAAGAAGAAAAGTGTATTGTACTGTATGCAATAACCACACAACAATACCAAGAGACAAGAGGTTATTTTGTGGTTGTCTTGAAAGACACTCTTAAGAATTGTAAATGTAATAATTTTCTATTTTTATTTTGTTCAAACACTTTTTTTAAATTTCAGAAGTAAACAGATTATTGGGGGGGACATCTGTTATGTTAGGAGATACAGTAGGGGTCTTCCATTCCAGGCCGAGTGTCCTGAAACTTTTAAATGTGTCCCCAGTTCAACACCCTTTATAGGCAGCCAGTTAGGTCCTCTAGAGTCCTGCTACTGGCTTCATTATTTGACTCAGGTGTGTTGGAGCAGAGACACATTTAGAAGTTGCGGGACACCAAGGTGATGAAGCATCTGAGGCCCCTGGAAACTCCTGGGATATAATTTGTTGGGATTTATCCTGTGATGTTTAAGGTGGAGTTCTGGGGATTAGACCTGCATAAAATAAATAAATAAGCAATAATAATAATAATAATAATAATAATAATAAATTACAAAGTGTAGGAAAAAAACATTTATCATAACACATGTATGAGTTCACATAAGAAATGTAGAGATTTGTAGATGAAAGGTATAAAGCATACTCTACACCCACTGATTCAGAAAATTGTTGACCTTTATAAAACATATTGTTACAAAAGCATTATAAATACTGAGGAAATGACTTCAGCCAACATTACCAAAATACTGTAAGCGAACAGCATGTGAAATCATTACAACAAAACTAGCAGGGATACTTAACTCATATACAGCTATCAAATGATCTCACAGACTGATTCTAATGTAATGATCGAGTTTATTTTGCCACATGCCAACAGGGAAAAAATAACGGCAATCAGAGCTGCCAGAGAGCCAAAGATGCTCAGTGATGTGTCAACAGACAGCACTAAAATACAGGCCTTCTTTTTGCCATGTCTCCTGGGCACTCCCCTCAATATTGACTGAAGGTGACCAATTTATTTGAACTTTGACTGTCCTATAAACCTGAAAAAGACAAAGTGACAACTTACCTCAGCATCAGAGCTTGGTGTAAGTTTAATTTGATCTAAAAGTTAGTAAGTAAAGTCTACAAAACAACACGTTTTTATCTCTGTGGTATTACAAATCAATTAGGTGCTAAGAATTCTATCTTACATTTTAGCCCTGACGTCTGTGGTCATAAAAACCTCTGAGCGCCAGCTGATCAAGCATCTGAAAGGCATCACAGACCCCATGCTGGACCCCCTGCAGTTTGCAGTATTATTATTACTGAGCCAGCAGGTCGGCAGAGGATGCAGTCAATTTGGGTCAGCACTTCATCCTGTGCCACCTCGACCATCCAAGGACATACGCCAGGATTATTTTTTTTTGTAGACTTCAGGTCTTCCTTCAACACTATCAACCCAGACATCTTCCACCAGAAGCTCATCCAGCTCACTGTACCAGCCTCCACCTGCCAGTGGATCACCAACTTCCATGCTGATCAGCTGGAAGGCAATTTCTCCAGCTCAGGAAGCATCAACACCAGTCTTACTCCCCTTGTATACTAATGCCTGCAAATCAATGAACCCATCTGTTCATTGTCAGGACACTGACTGATACAGTCTGCATACAGACATGAGGTGGATTGGTTGGTCCATTGGTGCAGACCGATCCACCTGGAGCTAAACCCACTAAAGACAGTGGAGATGACAGTGGACTTCAGGAGAAACCCCTTTTCGCTGTTTCCCCTCAACTTCCACAATGTGTCGTCTGTGAATAATTTCCAGTTCCTAGAACCCACACTTACATGGCCCAGCAGAGTATATGTCCTACGGCAACTTAAAGAGTTCATCTTTCCACATGAGCTGCTGATCATTTTCTACATTGCCTTCATACAGTCTGTCGTGTTCATCCATCTCTGTATGGTTGGGCTCATCCACATGACAGGACAGACTCAAACTGTACCAAACAACTGGGTCTGCAGAGAAGATCATCAGGACAGAGCCTTCCTCTAATCATGACCTGTACATGTCTAGGATCAGTAAAAGAGTGGCCAACATATCTGTCAATCCAACACATCCTGGTCATCTGATATTTAGTCTTTTACTTTCAGGTTGGTGCTACAAAGAACTAATAAGCATCCATCAATGCTTCTCACTGAAGGTATTTAAACCTAATGGCGAACAGTAGCTATTAGGGTTGCCAAACCTTTTCCTCAGCTTCAACAAACAATTTTATTGATGTATGTTTAACAAGTAAATCAAATTATATAAATAAAAAAATTACACCAATATGAGATGACTTATTAATAAAGAACAGAATATTTTATTCGGCGTCCTATTTTTACACATGGCTGTGAGGTAGCAACCAATCCAGAAGTAAATGTGAGGCCTTAAGTCTTTATTCACTGATTTTCCTTTGCAGACTTAAAGTCACTGCAGAAAATACATTGTAAAAAAAAAAAAAAAAAAAAAAAAAAATCTGATTCAAGGCAATCTTTCAGGTCCAACTGTTTGTGGAATTGACATGACGCCGGCTCCGCCCCAATGCTGACGTAGAGCAATCCTCCCCCAATCATTCCAGGGCACTTGTCAGCAACTGACCAATCTGGGTGACAGCCGTCACCCAGAACATACAGAGGGCGGAATACAATTTATTACATTTCCATAATCAAAAAGGAGTCTGGAATAATGCAAGAAATGGATCATGGACTGCAGCCCACCTCACGTCCAGTTGAATGAAACTGACGTTAGTCAGCACCACGAAGATAACTGGTAGTAAACATCCCAGTTTTTGTCATGACGATACTTACCGATAGCTCCGGGCTAACGACTCAGGCCTCCTAAAGGCTCAGACTCCGTGCTAAGACTTAACGCCTAACGGCTGACGGCTCGGGCTAACGATGCACAACTCAGTTAAATTAAAATAACAATGCTAAACATCTAATCATTTCCAGATCAATAAGTGAAGGTAGTTATGCTGGACTTTATGCGTGTAGTTTCCAATGGTAGCTCTATGGCAGCATGAAAACACACTGAACTCACTGCTATATTGGCATTTAAACACTGTTTCATACTGCTGTTTATTTCTAAGCATTTTCCTGAAGGCAGATTTTCACAAGCCGGTATTATTTAAGTCATTTCTCACCCATTTTGTCCCGCAGCGTTCACACTTACATCCTATCAGACTTTTTTTGTCCCTCATTTATCCTCTTGGGCTTTATCGTTGATTTCTCTGTTATTTCCCGCTAATAACCTTACAGACCTGGCGTAGGACTAGTTACAGGATTTTCTTGCCCGCCGACTTTGCCTCAGTGTTGGTTTATAAAGCAAAAATGACTCAAAAATGTCTAGGGTAACACATTGAGGTCCGTTAGTCTGCCTTAATAACAGTGTGGTTGTCGGAGGACTGTTTTACTTTCGCATGGGGGCGGAGCCGGCGTCATGTCAATTCTGGCTGTCTCAGAGGTCTTTCTTCTGGGAAAGACATAGTGGAGAAGAAATGGCTGCACTAAAAGAAATGTCAAAAACCTGAGAGCGATGACAAGTAAAAAGGAGTTGTAATTTATTTTTTTTCTTCTGCCTCCTTTGAGTGAGCCAAAGTGACAGTGGGGGGCCATGATAAAAATCAAGGCACAAACACTGGGAGCCGAATTGCCTTTAGAGGCTGGATTCTTCAAAACTCACGTTAACAGTAGAGAGGACACTGCATGTTTCTCCCTTACCAGATGACTGGGTCATACCTACAGGTCACGTTCTGAATTTCACTCAACACATCTCAATTGCTGAGTGTGATGAGGCAGGGCAGACGGGGAGGGGCCCTACTGTCATTCGAACAAACAAACAGGTTCCCATCTCAAAACTGCTGAGGTTTTTCTTGAGATATCGGTTTTATATTTGAAATCCTATCAAAAGATTTAAGTGTGCAGGTTTTTCACTGCTATATTATTGACTTTGCTGTTCCCTGTGTTGGAGAGAAGACCAGTGATAGAGGTTTTACCTGGAAGGGTCCGCTGGGGCTGATGTCAAAGAAGGCTTTACTCCAGTCTGGGCCCTGATGACCTGATTTTGTCCACACCACTGAATCCACAGGCGCAATACTTCTCACCCTCAGAAGAACATTGAGCGTACCTGTGAAAAAGTTACACATTGACGACAAATGGTGAATGTGTAACTGTCATGGTCTCACTATAACAAAAGATTTTCTCCAGAAAATTCAGGAACAAAACAAACAAAGGAACAGGTCAGTTTAAAATCTTTTGTCACTGAAGACATATGCAGAAAAGTAGGAACCTAAAGTAAGCCTTCAAAACATTTAGGTGAGCTGTTTAATCTGCGAGACTTTCTGACGTTGAGATTTCTCCTAAAATGTGTGAAATGGCAACACACTGAAAAGGCCTACTTTGACACAGCTGTAAAGCACGGCAGAGAATATGGGAGAATAGGAGAGGCATTTGTTGAATGTGTTAATTAACCTTTCTTTTAGTATATTTACAGTATACACACTTCACTCTCGTGTGATGTGCTAGTGTAAGGAAAGAAACACTGTGTGAGCTATGAGAAGGGGCCCTAATAGGCTCGCTCCCTCTTGTCTCTATCTCGCTCAGCCCTCTAAGATGTGAGAGAATCATTCATCTTCTTAACGACCACCAGCCAGCCCCTAATTGGAACATTAACCAACCACCAGTCTTCTAAACAAATACACAAGCAGGGGGCATCCGTGCACTACATGTGGTATTAATGGATGTGCACACAGAAGTAGTATCTATATGTCTGCATATCAGAAATCCCTTTTGTATTAAATGTGTGCTGTGTTTACATAGTGGTATTATTTAAACCTTAAAGAAATGTACAGGTTGATTGAGATAAAACCTCTTCTGAAGGCTGACAAATGCAAAAAAAAAAAAAAAAAGTACCAGTGCAAAGAAACCCCTCAAGTAAGACTAATTTCATGATATGGGATTGTTAAATGTTAAATTTTGCTAAATAAATGGTAATAATATAAATGTAAAGATATTGATATCTATACTGATATAGATTTGTATTTATTATTTTGTTCTCAGACATGCATATTTTTGTTTTGAGTGTGATGAAGAGATATAAACTCAAAGGAAGCTGTATTCAGAAGTTACGTTTGAGTCAGCATAAGGCTGGAAACATTGTTCTCATCACAAAGCAACCACAAAAATGATGAGTAACAGAAATGTCTTCCCCAGATAAATATTATGTGAAATAGAAAGGGATCTTGGAGAATGAGTAAGCAAAGGAAAGGCAAAGATTTGGAAAAAAAAAACACAGAAGGAAAGAAAAAAGGCGATTATAAATTATAGAGGAAATCACAGATGAGGTGACTAAATGCTGTTAAAAACAATATGCTAAATACACACACAGGCACACACACACGCACTCTTTCGGTCTACAACCACATATTAAAGCCTCATATTGTTTCTTTTTTTTGTTCAGCTATTCTCTTTCACCACCTACACACACATACTTACTCCTGCAGGTCCATATAAACTGCACAGGATAAAGAAGACAGAGCTGTTCCTCTGACACGTTTACCAACAAACTTTGCCATGCCTTAGACCAATCAATAGGCTGCTTATCTAAGGCATGGCAAAGTTTGCTGGTAAAAGTGTCAGAGGAACAGCTCTATCAGACCTATTTATCCACACCGTCATCAAAGAAGAAAGTACAAGAGAGCCACAGCCTCACAAACTGACATGCATGAACTAATGCTTTTTAACTGAAATGGATTATTTCATTTGGATGACTGAAATAAAGCCTTCATTCACTGCATCATCCAGCTAACCATTAGTTTCCACTCTATTTATGCAGTCATTTATTGTCAGAACCAAAACTGAAATCTAAAAAGGTGAAACCAACTGAGATTTAGATGCCACATACATGGAAGTATGCATAAAGTGCTAAAAGTTTTATTCAAACAAACAAAAAAAAAAAACAACATTATTTGGAAACTTTAGTCTTTAAAACATTCCAGTGAATGTATTTACACGTCTTGCTGCTCTCAACAACAGTTCTAAACACATACCCAATGGCCAACAAAAACTAATTAAATGTTGTTTATTGTTGCTGACAGTGATCCCAAGGAGGAGCAGAGAAATATTACCTGAGGTATGTGTAAAAGATTTTGTCCAACTCTTTCACTACTTATACCTAACAATGAGAATAAGGCCGTCTTCCCTTCTTTTTGTTGTAGCAAACAACCCTTCATTTTTTTATCCTGCCCTGGAGACATTTAATCAGTACTGCCTTTTTAAACATTTAAATGTTGAATCTCAAGCATAAAGGAATAAGACGGGGGTCGGAGCCTTTATTATCCAAAGAGCCATTTAAGTCTTTGAATTTGTCCAGATCCACAAAATACAAACAGCCTAATGATAGGAAACGACAGCTTCTCAAGTATTAAGGAGAATTTCTGTGTGAAATTAGTTTATGTAATGGTTAAACAGCCACAGTTTCATTTTTAAGTCTAAAACTTAAGGATATGTTTTTAAAACTTATTGTTTTAAGTTTTTTTAACTTTTAAATTGGCCTGCTGGTCTTCATTTTTCTTTGTAAGAACGTTAACATATAAAAGAGTAAAGCAATGTAATACAAATTTTTTTTATGTAAAAAGGTTGAATAGACAAGAAAATTGAAGAATTAGAAGATTTTATCTATTTTTCATCTGCATTTTCTCAGTCAAAAAGTCAAAATAGTTTGAAAATATACTTTTGGTTGTAATGTGCTGTAGATCGACAATGGTGGGAGTTCTTCGTTTTGATCAATTTAATGAGGATAACTGAAGTTCAGATTTTAGGCAAATTTCTTCTGGCTGCTTGATTAACAGATATTAATTTTTCTCATCCCTATATTTTAACACAATGATCCATTTATATATGTCACTTTCCAATACATACTGCTGTGTTAGCTGTTGGATAGTCAATATCAGTCAAAATATGGGCTTCTTTTTTCTACAGTGGTCTTGAAAACCTCATAGTCATCAGCTTGACTTTAAACTCGTCTTTGTACTGAAATATACTTGAAATATTTATAATGTCATTTGTTAAACAGCTAAAGTTCAACAAGAACTGGGTAATGAGCAGGATGGTTGGAGCAGAAAATTTATAAAAATTTAGCTAAAAACTGAAGTTCTGCTGTGAGAACAGAAGAACAAAGTGAAACCACAATGAAATGGACAATGTAAAAAAGTGGACCAATTCATCCACAAGATGGAGAGAATGATGATCATGACCTTATAGTGTTGTTTAAGTGTGGTTACAGTGTTGTTGCTGTTTGTGTTCATGTATATACATTATTTAAGAACAGTGAATTGAAACCAATGTTTCATTTATTAGTTTTCTGGTCTGTGTACATATGTGTGTGCAACTGTGTGTGCATTCCAGCACTGTGACAGAACATATTATGATGAACAGCTCTGCCAGATGACTGATTGTATCTTACCCCTGCCATAAATCACACAGCCTCTGCCCCCTTTAGCCACTTCCAAAAGCACACAAATGCAGACACACTGACGCACAAGCAAAAACGTGCAAACAGAACACTGCTAACATCCTAGGGCACACCCTTTAACACACCCCCTGAATAATCTGTGTCCCCTACCAACACACACTCTGCGTTATTGTGTCATACAAGCTCCACACATAGGGGTCGAGCTCCAAATTCAGCCTTTGGCTGAAGATAGACGTGAATGTTTCTGCTAGTATATCGTTATGCATTGTGCTTTTACGATTGCTTTTATATGATAAATGAAATTATGTGAATGTTTGTGAGCACTTACCAATATGTTTGCCCTTCATGTGATAATAGAAGGAGACACAATATGGGACTCGGCCAGAGCCCTTGGGACCCCTGACTGAAGACACATTAAAAAGTGGAGAGAGAAGACGAGCCTTGTCGCCTTGAGCACGCGGCCGTGATGCTTCGATGTACATGTAATACCCTGCAATCAACCAGGAAACAAAACGAATTAGAGCTGAGATTTTATTCTGAACTGTCAAGGAGTCATTAAAAGTCAAGACAGTGAAACAGTGTTTAAATAACAGGGTCACAGGCAATGATATGCAATGTTTTTTCAATTGTTTGGAGATTAAATTAAAACTGAAAACCCAATTTAATTAATAGCATTTGCCTCGTTCTCCAGCATGGTTCAACAATCAACACAGAAAGATCATAGTTTCCTAAGCCTTATTTTTAGTCTGCCATGAAACAGAATTATATTAGCTTTCTTGTGCTTATTTGTTGTGGAATAATTATATAAAACATACACCATACTGAAATTTTATATTTACAACTATTACATTTATACAAGCTGCTACAGCTTCATTTGGTCATTCATTTATTTCTGTCTGTTGTTTCATTGTTGGATTTCTGTTTTTTCATATTCTGTATCTGCAAGTGCAAATTTTGACTTACATTAAATAATAATTTTGTTTAACTATCAACTGCCTTATGCTTATGCAGATAGTTTCTGCATTTTGATGCTCCAGCAGAACATTGTATAACATTTTTATAGAGGACATAAGCTTTGAAAATTGTTTTAATTAATTAAGTTAATCTTTTAGCAGATGCTCTCAGACAGACAACTCAGGCTCTGACAATCAAATAGAGCCACTGCTGACACTGAATAATCTAGCAGTAAAAGACACAACTTTAACTGTTCAGCAAATACTTTTGAACCATTATTTTACACACATTTTTGTGCACGTTTGATGTGAATGTTGCATCAATATTGGCCAATTTATTCTTTTATTTTAAATACATAATCATGACATGGTTCAATATCCATCCATACACACATTTTCTTTCCAATTATCCTTGGAAAATGATAAGGCTAACTAAAAGTATTTCTCCAAAGCTCAGAATTTCTCCCATGCCCATATTTCTGCCTCTTCAACCACTGGTTCCATGTTTCTCTACAGAAACATATGATTCCGCCTTTAAGACGACTTCCCCATTTCCTTACCCTCTTTTGTTCCACTGCGGTCAGTCTCTGGTCCAGTATTCGCAGATCGTTTGGGATTGTGCGTCAGATTATTCTGTCTTGTCCAATCAAAGTTATCACTCCGGTCTTGAGAGAAGCCACATAACCGGTCATCCTCAAACCCACACACCTGGTCTAAGTTGTGTGAATACATAGACCAAAAGAAATGAGATACAGAAGAAAAAGGAAAAAACCTTTTATTTATAATATATTACATTGGAGATAGGAGAAGCTGCAGGTGATGAAATGTCTTTGATCAAGTTTCCAAAAACATGCCAATAATAAATGTGTAAAAGTTACCTCCTCAAAATGCACCTCAGTCGACAAACTAGTAATTACTAACAAGATGATAGACACAGTGTGGAAGGCAAGTTATATATTACAAAGTGTGTCATTGGGATCTTGTTTCACCCAGAATGTTCCAAGATATTATAAATGAAATAATATCAAAACTTGTATTTATTGTATATTATTTATATATTTATTTATTCAATTAAATAGATCAAAACAGAATTACTAAATTTCAAATCAATCGTTGAAACAAACTGCTTAACATTTAGATTTTTTTTATGTCTGAGAAAAGCAGATCCCACTTTATGTACACAAACTTGAATAAATGTAGATTTATTTTCCAAATCAGTTCTTATTTTGTGCTGCACATTCAAAAGTCCCCACTTCCCTCCACCCCCAATTTAAATTACATGACTGAAACAATAACTAACACTAACATGTACATTCAGGAAGGTTTTGATTGACAAAGAAGCATAAGTTAAAGAAAAATAAAACATTTCTCAAGGTGGTTACACTTTCAAAATGTAAAATATAATTGTACTAAAAAATATAGACTAGTGATGTGATCAGATTTAGTTTTACTGTGTATTCTTCTGGGATCTTTGGAATTACTTTCTTGTCTTCAGATTTACTTGTTTCCTTTTGAGGTGCAGTGCCCATCAGAAACAGCATATTTCATCATTCCTAATGCTGAGGTCTCTTGTTAAGCAAGATAAAGTAGCGTTTCTCTATGGTGTTGTCACCTTCATTAGCCCATCTGGTGGGCTTTGCCATTATCAAAGACTCACTAGACATAAGAGTATGACAACAGCCGTCTAAAACCATCCAAGCTGACAGCCTCGGCAAGAGCATCCCGGAGACACACACAGACATACAGTCTGATAAAGACGCTCGTGGTTCTCGCTCCCCATGAGGATGGCCCACACGCTCTCTTTTGTTTCAGGGAGCTAATCTATTACTATTCACACCCTTCTCCACTTCATGCACCGCTTTCAATTTACACCGTTGTTCCCGCAGTCTGTTCCAATCTGCTGTTGTTTTAATTGCTTCACCCTGGCAGAGCCAACTGCCACTCCTGGCAGGAAAATGCAGCGTGTCTCTTAATGAACAAAACACAGAAGACCAGACTGGCTGAGAACGACGGGGATGAGATGCATGGAGACAGTGGAGTGTGTTTAATAAAACCAATAAATTCAGGAGAAAAGGAGGCTAAATTGTACAGTTTGATATAACATGTTTCAACTTTATTGGTCCATAACAATATAATTTTTTTTATATAATTTAATTGTATATTATATTTAATAATCTTTTCACATTTTTAACTCCCTTTTGTCTGTAACATAAAGATATGCTTGCAAATCAGATTGTTCCATTTTAGTAAGATATTACGCATTTATTTCTCAGAAATTTGGAGATTATTCTTTATAGCTAAAGGAAAAGTAGATGTAATCATAATCATCTAAATTAACAGAAACATAACAGGGAGTCCATAAAATACCTGACAATATTCTAATTTACTGATATAAATGTCTACACAGATTAAAAAGAAAAGCCTCATCATTGAATTTCTCAACAAATTCAAGTAAAGTAAGTTCACTCATTCATTTAATATGGTGGTCATGCTACCCAATCTGGCTCTCTGACTGTTCTTGCAAACTCAATGGCATACTTGTGTTAAATCAAATTGAACCCAAATTGTTCTAAAGTAGTATAACAGTGATGGACAACAAAGTTATAGCATAAGCATCCTTAGATTGAGGAGTAAGCCTGAAAAAGACTGTTCCTCACTTTAAAATAGAAAAGTGGAAAAAATAAATAATATTTGTTTGGTCTTACCTGAAGATCGTGGATAGGTGTAGGCTGTAAGAAAATTACATTTGCATTATTATCTAGATAAGCACATTATTATCTGTGTTTTGAGCATATTCATATTCTGTACACTAAAATGAAGGACATGAAAAGAGACTTACGTTCTGAGTACAAAATGATTCTGCTGACATAGTCCCCCGTGCTGTAGGTGGTGATGGGAGCCAGTCGAACCTCATAGGACAGGGGAATTCTCAGGTCTGTTATTATGTGGGACATCAACACGCCTTTCTCTGGCTCCTTACCCTTCAGGTCTATTTGCTTTGACACCAGGTTCTGCTTGTTCTGTGCAGGTGAAATGCAAACCATTTTTGCAAATATTAGAAGAGCAATGCCGCAGGAGTGTGATGAATCCCGCTCTCACTGTATTTGGCACTGAAATTCATAAATTCACCACTGCCAGTCGTCATTCCTCATCCCTAAACTAAAAGTGGGCATAGGTAATGTTCACTCAAAAATAAGAAGTATACCTGATGTGCTTTCTTACATTACTGAAACCAAACTACGACTTGCCCGATTTTTCTTTGTATTATCACTATTTGTAATAGTGATAAATATCAGAGTCTTAATTATTCATTTTAGTTAATAAATGTGAGTACAATCTTACCACTTCCCAAACATCTTACCACTGGGATTAGATAGTCTTGAATTCCATAAAATTTTCAGTCTTGTTTTTTTTTTTTTTTATCCGAAACAAATCTGTCCTGCTTTACTCATTAAAAGCTTTGGAGGCCATAGCATGCAACATTACTTAAGCGCTCTCTCTCTCTCTGCAATTTGTGGTCTAAAAAATACATGTTGGTCCAGTTTTAGAGCACTCAGCAAGATAAGTGATTTCCCATAATGATGACATGACAAGGACTCGATAGCCATTACTTGAGAAGCAGGAATCAAACACATTTCTTCAACTGTCTCTGTTCAGTTATTTTGCTTTTCAGCAAGCGTTGTAATGTACAACCAAATCACATCGCCTCCCACATAAACAACTGTAAATCAATTAAACCAGTTGTGGATCATACAAATGAAAATGATTATCATGTTAACCAAGTCCAGTTGTTGTCTCATTTTTTAAGTTTTTTTTTTTTTTTCTGTCACCATCGCATTTAGTAAAGAGCTATGGCTATGTTATTCCACCCACGGAGAGAAGGATCCATTAGCTGTGTATCTGCCTCTGATCCCAGCTACTTAAAGACCTGACAGTGAACTCAATCTAATGCATTAGGTCAGCCACTTCACCATAACAACTTGGTACACCCACAGCATGCCATTATCAGGTAAAGCATGAAGAAGAACAGCTCTCTCTCTATGTGTGTGAGCAGATATTGTGTGATTTTGTGTTAATGGTAAATGTGCAGTGTACCAACTCTAAATGTTCAGCTAATGGAGCCTTGGGTGATTCTTCCCATTTGTTTATAGCACCACATTTATTTAGATTTGTATCACATTTGCTGAATATGATCTGGCTGCTCAATCTATACCATACCATATCAACTTTATTTATAAAGCACTTCATACACCATGAGGACCGAGGTGCTATAACACAGTCACAGAAAGACAGCACAATA
>CAEFZY010030981.1:0-32263 GCA_903066815.1 Brachyrhaphis roseni
GGGAGGACAGGACAACACGGAGAGCACAGAGACACAGAACTTGAAATAAACACACAGAAAAACACAGAACCTGACAGAACCTGGTGATTCTTTTCAATACGGACAAAAACAAGAGCTTCTGGTTTACCCCAAAGACTCTGAGTCTGTGTAAAAAAATACAATCTCTGTTGTACGCAGGAACACAACATCTTCACTACATGAACAGATTATCTCTGTGAACTCCCAGATATCTCCGAGAACAAACCTGCTTTATTTTCTGGTATAAAGAAAGACTTGGGGTCAATCGGCATCTCTTCTCTATTCCTGGTATTAATAATGAGGTGGTGGTCATTGCACCATTGAACAAAGGACTGGACCTCATTAAAATACGATGAGGGGTCCGAATCCTCGTTCAGCCAGCTGAGAACAGCAGGATCATCTGAGGATTTAAAAACGTGATTCCCCAGGCAGCTGCTGGTTCAGTCATTAGTGTAAGAGGACAAGAGAAGGAACACAACCTGGGGAACCCCTGGACTCTGATAGGCTGGTGTTGACTCTAACAAGCTGTGATCTGATTGTCAAAAAAGAATGAAACCATTTAATAAGAAGTGGATTGAGATTCATCGGCTGTAATTTCTTGATGAGCAGGTGAGCCTGGAGGGGATTAAAAGCAGAACTGAAATCTACAAACAAAAGACAGCACAGGGTTTTGGTTTTCCAAGAGGTTTCAGTGTTAGGCGTGTGATGGCCGTCCATGTCTGTATGGAAACTGGAAAGGATCAAGACCAGGATTTATCTCCGATTTCAAGAGGGACACTTCATTCCTACTGATGTTGAGGCCACTGACCTATAGTCATTGTTATCAGGTGGACTTGATTTCGTGGGAACTGAAATGTAGGATCCTAAGTAGGACATATAAAAAAAAAAACTTCTGAATTTTATTAGGTTGAGATTTGGGCTCATTTTATTTGGAGCT
This sequence comes from Brachyrhaphis roseni, assembly GCA_903066815.1. Taxonomy (NCBI): domain Eukaryota; kingdom Metazoa; phylum Chordata; class Actinopteri; order Cyprinodontiformes; family Poeciliidae; genus Brachyrhaphis; species Brachyrhaphis roseni. The sequence goes on from CAEFZY010030981.1 coordinate 956, forward strand.
GGACGGCTTTCATGTTGGGATGGAATCTCAGTCAGATCTGGCAACCCAAGCCACCGTACTAAAGACCTTTGAGGTTAGATCGGTCAGTCTCTGGAATGTTTGCTTTTATTTTTTAATTATTTGACTTTAACAAATTTAATGACTGACTGAAAGACTAAGTGTCATTGGCTAATTTAGGTGCTCTGACACCTAACCATCCACTTCCTTTAGAAGTCAATGGGGCAACACAGAGAGACAAACATCTGCACACACACTCTGACCTATGGGAATTTTCAAGGTGCCAGAGAAAGAAGAAATGCCTGGAAAGAAAACATCTGGAGAAAATACAAACCTGAAAGGGCTCTTACTGGGAACAACATGGCGTCCTTCTGCCAAGAGCTATTATCTCTGATTACATGATTATTATTGTACTGTTAAAACAGGTACTGGCTCAAAGTTGAGGAATGAACCACAGAACCACAGAATGTTCTTGTGGTTCTTCAGCTATCTAAACGTGTAAATAGATCACCAAGCTCTCAGCAACCAGCAGGTTTAAACTCTGTGGTTGTAAATGAAATACAATAATACTGTCTATGTTTTAATGTCTTTTTAGAACTGCAGTGTGTAACTTTTATTTTGTAAGTTTTGTGTGTAGTTGTTAAAACTGTCGCCATGTAATCTCTCAGTGTGTTGTCTGCGTCTGGGAGAAGGTAGACGAGCTCAATTCAAATCAGATATCTTTTTTATGTTTTAGTAGAAGTTGTGTATTGTTTTAAAGTAAAACTTCATTATAAATACAGTTAAAAGGACAATAAAATTCTACAGCCATTATAAAAGAAAGCCCACTGTCTTTCAATTCTGCATTGGGACAAAATAAAAATTGTTTGAAAATTATTTAAATTTAGCAATAAATGTACAGAACATATTTCACATAATCCTCTTCCATTAAACAGAGACAAAGTAAAACTCTTTGTAGCAAATTTAATTACAGGTCAAACATTCTAGAATTTACAGGAAACTTACCTCTACTGTATTCACATGTTGGAAACAGACCTGATTTACTCTATTTACTGTTGACTGTATTGAACAGACCACACATCACAGAGCTATGACTCGATCGCATTCATATGCATAGCGCTTTTTTTTGTGTCTTGCCACGATACAACCAGAAACAAAAATATCAAACAAATCCAGTCTGACGCTGCTTGGAAAGCAAACCTGCTGCTCACTGAGGCAAAGCAGAACAAGCATGGATTTCATCACAATGTTGAGAACCGATTCGTTCTAATTAAGAGATGCTGATCAGTTTAAACGCACCGCAACAACAATGAAAGAAGGTTTTAAACAGAACTTGAATGTTTTGGAGTCTAGATGAGTAATAAAATATTGGGATTGTTTAGATCTGGCAAACTAATCCAAAAGATAAGTTCATATAGTCATAAACTGGCAGGATCACATTATGGGAAGATGAAAATATTTTGATCCTCCTCCAGAATAAACACCTGATTCTACTCACATTAAAGCCTTTCATATGTATTACTTTACAGTGTCTTGCAAAGTCTTTGTCATCCAGCCTTAAATAATGTTTTGACATGTTGTCACATTTCAGCCAAAAACAATTTGACAGAGCGGCACAAAGTGCATGCATGTGAATCAGAAGGACAGTGATTCATGATTATCTGAACGTTTTCTTCCTACGGTTCTGGAAAGTGTCTAAGATTGTGCTTTATGGTACAAAGCCTCTGCAATCATCATGGTTCTTAAAAAACCCACAGTGACAACTTTGAATGATTGTGGCCCAGTAGCACTTACACCCATGATCAAGAAATGCTGGTCAAAGGTCAAATCACCTCCATTCTTCCCTCTTCACTTCATTTCAATTTGCATATTGCCCTAACGCAAGCCATATCCACTGGAACACCAGGAAAATAAGAAAATGTTTCAAAGAAAAGCTTGAATACTAGTGATGTCAAAGTGGGTGACCTCCAGGATCAGCCTCAGTAAACCTTGCTGTTTTCTGAACACTGCTTCTAGGAACCCAACCTCTGGTGGAACGTCACGCCGCACCGTTCACGGCTCCAGCTGTTCCAGGAACATCCATGAAATAAATACAGGGAGAGGAATCCGTCCACATGTTCCTGATCCCGGCCTGGACAGTTCAAAGAGGCCGTGCCATGAACCCGGCCAGTCATTGGATGAGGAGAGCCACTGGAGCTGGAAGATCATGTGTAATCACTCAGCTTAAAATTTCTCTGTGGATTAAAGAGGCTTTTATTCCCATGTCACACAGATTTAACATAAAAACAGGACAGGTGCAGATAGGAATTCATAGCAGGTTTTTTTCTGCCTCTGTCTCTGCTTTCACCCAGATTTGGAACTGAATACTCCAGAGAAAGATTTGTAGCTGGTGCCTGTTTTCGTTTATGCGCTGATTACATAAGCCGTCTTTTTTATGATGTCCAGGTGAAATGTGATGAAGAATACAGAAGCATGTCTGAAAGCACCAGGTCCAGAATCATTGTGACGTGGTTCTTTGTGGAGACCTGACAGAGCAGATATCAATAAGTCTGATTTCACACCTGATGGTCCAGTAGGCTCAGTTTCACTGGGGACCAAAATTGCCACATTTGCTACATTTCCAGTTGCTGTGGTTGGTTTTCACTCTGTATTTGGTAACAGACCATTTGTCTTTCTAGAGTTAGACACACATGTTTGGGCTGATTGTATTTACCCAGAATGCCTTGCGCTGTAGTCCGCTTCCTGTTTTTAGAGCGTTCGCACTCAAACCGCACCAGAGTTCACTTCAACCGAACCGAGACTGAGGTCGGTAGGAGGAACTGAGTTCGCTTTCTTGGTCTGCGTTAGAGTTTGACTTCACATTCACCCCCCAACCCCTACGCCCCCAAATAAAACAGACTTTCTGGCCAGCTGGACTGGAGTTCAGATGAAGCAGCTTCCTTTCAGTTGAAGTTTAGATCAGTTTACCGCTTTTCGTGTTTCTGAGCCACCTTAAAAGGGCTTTCATCAGCAGCCTCTGAATGCTGGTTGCTGCAGGTGGTAAACTCACTCACTCAGCCGCTACAGTGATCCTGAACATAAAAAGAACATTTAATTATTCTAACAGCTGGGGTTATGGTGTTGGGACAGTGCTGGCTGATTTTAACCAAACATTGCGCCAGAAACTATGAGCCAGTTTATTAGATTGAAGGAGCTGGATTTTCAGACAGCTGTTCTGAAGGATCTGCTCACACTTTACTGAACTTCCCACACAGGATAAAATAAGGAACATGATTTTCTCTAGTGCTCATGTCGGTGTTCATGGCTGCAGCCAGAGCAAGTTTATTCCCTTATCACAACTACAACCTTTTACTTTGTATTGAGATCAACTTGAAGCAAGTATGCAGGACCTGGTATTCTGATGAAGTTCTTTCCAAACTGCATTTTGAACATACAGTAGATGAAAAACCTGGGTAGTATTTGAGGTCATGCTCAGTTTATGATTTCGTTAATGTGTGACATTAGTTACTTTATCCTGTTCCCTGCTTTAGGGAGCCTAACCCAGTCTGCCAGGTCAAACCCATAACCATACCTGAGCTGATGACTCCAGTACCACGGGTTGTTCTTACTGCATATCTGACTGCAAAATGGATCAAATCTAACTTCCCAGATTTAACGCTTTTGTTTCTGTGAAATTATCCAAAATTGACCTAATGTGTTAAAACCAACTTCTTCCTGGATCACTTGAATTTTGTCCCTTTACGGTAGAGTTTAGATCAGTCAGGGCTCGGCTCTGTGTGCAGTAATGTGCAGTGAGCTGCTTTGCTACAGTCTAATGAACTTCTGCACCTTACTTTGTTTCTTTCCTCAACTAAATAAATGACCTAATTACCTATTTAGACTGAAATAAACACAACTTTACATTTGGTCTTGTCTGTTCTGTATGTAGTGTAGGTTTATTAAGCTACAGAAATCTGAGCCCGACTCGACCCGACCCCACCTAATCACCAAGCAAATAATTCTGGGTGTTTGCTTCAGGCTTGGTCCATATAGATCTGAGCTCTACTTTATAGCAACATTCCAGTAGCACAACTTAGTTCAAATGCTGCCATTTAGAGTCGTCCCACAAGCACAATACCTGACACATGGCTGTGTATGTTCACTTTGGTACTGTTGTGTGAATCAAACATTGTGGTTTTATGGTGAATATATTTAGACCGATGTTTTGGTATAACTCTGGAAGTGACTCAATAAGGATGTTTATGTTTATAAAGTGAGCCACTAAGCCTTGAATTGGAGACATTAATAGAGAGCATGTGTGAGCTTCCCACAGGCCTTTGGGGGGACAGAGCTTCACATGATCTTGCACCACCTCTGCCACAAACAGCAATGTGCTATTAACCAGCTCATGTAGGGCTGAGCGTCGAGCAGGGCCGCCGTGACACTTTTATCTGTTGCTCTAAGAGGAGACTAATTACTCCTGTGGGAAAAATCGTGTTGCAAAAACAATAAACATTATCTCACATGCCTCGCTGTCTCCCACATGCCCTGGCTGGCAGTCTCCTCGTCTCATTACAACCTCTTCTCTCTTTATTTGCCTTGTAAATTTCCTCATCAGTAAATAATATAAATTAAGCCCTGAAGTCACAACCAAATCCCCTTGTAGTCAATGCCGTTCTTGCGAAAGCAGCGTGTCGTATTAATGAAATACATTTTCATATTTCCTTACATGAAGTTGATTTTCTGTTGAGCCTGAGAAAGAAATTAAATCTGGTCTGTAGAAAAACGTCTGTTGGTTTTGGGTGATTTGAAGAATTAAATTACAGACAGGTCCTTGGTGTTACATGCTGCTGTATCTGAGATGTGAAGTGTTCGCTCTGAGTGTCGGGGGAGAGGAGTTGTTTTGTGCTTCCTCTAAACGCTGACCAATTCAACATCATGGACTTCAGTCCTGCTCAGAAAGCAAAAATATTCACTTGCACTGGCTCCTCCTCTCTGTAGCCAGCTGAAGAAACAGGACTCTTAAAAGAACAAAAAATAAAACTGAACAACAATGGTTCGTACCATTTGTCATCAGCATCATCATTTTCCTATCATAATAACAATTTAGGTTTATCTTGACAACAATACATTCCAATTTTGTCATGTTCGGTGTGTTTGGAGCAGGACCGAAACGCAGACAGGAGACGTGAGATGTGTTTAAATAAAGAAAAGGAAGTTACTAACAAAAACCAGGTAACAGGAACACGAAACGGAACCAAGAGATGCAGAATCTAATGAGTCTGAGAGGGAGATACACAGAGGACAGACTGCAGCTGACTGCAGTCTGTCCTCTGTGAGGCTTGATGAGGTAAAGGACCAGCAGTTGGGAAGAGGAGCAAACAGAAAAAACAAAGAGGAAACTAGAAATAACCAAATCTAACAAAAATGAATCCAACATCTAAAAGCAGAAACTAAGCTAACAAAAGAAATAAGTTAGAATGAGAAGTTAACACTAAGAGCAAAGGAAATCCAAAACTGAAAGAATAAACTAGGCTGGGGAAATAATACTCAAAATAAGAAATCTATTCAAAGAAACAACAACCAAACTCCACTACTAGAAAAGATATGACAAATTTAAGATGTATTAAACATCCCAAAACTGGCAGAAATATAATAAAGTGAAATAAAAACAGACAGTCCTCCAAACTTTTTCTGGTAAGGAGAGATTATGACCTGCTGAGAAAAAGAGATGGGTTGCAGGACAGGGTTTAGACTGTTGCTGTCAATTTATTAAACTTTAAATCAGATTAATCACAGTAGTGCTGTGGTCACTAAGCCTGACTTGAAATATAAATATGCACACAGTTGTGGTTCTTGCAGGAACAAGAAAGTTAAAAATGTTCTGCTTCTGTTGCTGTCTGCTGCCGTGGAAAACTTTCACCTTCCTCTGTGGTTCGTGGCTCACTGTGTATTGAGACGGTAACTTGCTGCTGTGAACTAGGTAACCCTGTGCTGGAGAGAGGCTTTTAGGTCAAAACTGGACATTCAATTAATCTGCATCATGAGATATTAGCGAGTTAACATTTTCAGATTAATCTCATGCGTTAACAGCCCAGTTAGACATTTCAGGATTACTCTCATTCACAATCCAAAATGTTTTTCTCTGTATTATTGACTGCATATAACTTATTTCTTACACATCACTGTCTGATTTTGCATTTAAAGAAACATTTTTCAGAGATTGGAAACATTAGTTTCTACAACATATGAAGGTAGCTAAAGGTTATGGTAATCTGAGCATAATTACGCTGCACTTCTTTAATGTCATTGTTTAAGTCACTAGTGTTTGTTTTGTATATGGTTACATCAATTCATGTGTTTTTGTATTTATGTGAATAAAAAAGTCCATTTACTAACCCCTCATCCTCCCCCCTGTCTGGTGGGATTCCCTGAATGAGCCTCTCTCTCTCTCTCTCTCTCTCTCGTCTGGCCAAATCTTAAATGTGGACTCCCCTAAACTTTCCCTTTTCCAAAGGAATCTTTTCCTGGCAAATAGAATCCCAATATGGGCCGATGGCAGAGATCGTGGAATGTTTTCCTCACACTGCCACTCATGTCCAATTTATCTTCATGTTGTATCCTCTGCAGCATAATGCAGGGGGCTTTCCTGCTCTGAACCCTGACGTCAGTGTGCTGTTTGTGGGTGGAGGCCAGCGGAGCTTCAATGGGTCACTACTTCCACCCTTCCCTTTTGGCTGCACACACCGATGAGACCTTCAACTGCAGATCTGGTTGTGTAACTTTAGTGGGAAGAAGAAGTATTTCACTGTTACACCCTTTCAGCTAGGACAGGTTTTGGAGAGCCAAGCAGCTGTTCTTGACCTGGAGCAGTGTGTGTTAGTGTGATCATGATGGTTAAACGTAGTGAAACCTACTGGCAGCAGCAGAAACACATTAAAGATTAATAGAGACAAGATGTAAACAGAAATCATTTTATCATTAAAAATGCTACTGCCATTTTTTCCAAAATGTACTGTAAGTATGCTCTGAAGCCATTTATGTAACATTAAGAGTTTATTAAGGCCAGGGTGAGACAATTAACTCTGGTATAATTAATCAGTTTAAGTTACAGCTGTATATGAAAGCCACATGTGTTTTCATATTCAGCATCTGGAATCAGTTCAAAGTGTTTTGAAGGTGAAAATTTGTCAAAGATTTAGGAAAAACCTATTTTGTGAAAGAGATCTTTCTTCTACTCTTTTTCTTCTCAAACTTTGTTGAAAAACTTAATCTGAAATTGTATTGTAGTAATCAAAAGCTAGGAAACACTAGCAATGCAGAAAAATAGTATTAAACCCCCCTCTCTCCTTTTTACATTAACCGTTAAATAGCAGGAAGTTTCATCTGACTTAGCATGCATGTAGAGTTCAGTGTTTGGGTGAAAGGAAGATGAAACAGAACCAACAGCTAACGGACCACAGACTGTTCTTGCATTTAGAAGTAGGCTATATCTGCTTAACCCTGGCCTGGGGCTGGACCGTGTTATAGCTGTTGCTGGGCAACAGGCAGTGTACATCTGGAAAAGGTCACTAGGTCATCACAGGACCAACACAGAGACGAAGAAGACAACCAACCAACCAGGCTTACATTCTCTCCCAGCATCAGGTTAGCGTGATCTCTAAGCTAACGTTAGCTGCGTTTCCATTGACCATATAATTGTGCAACATGACATTTCAAACATAAATTTGTTTTTCAATAAAAATGATGAGGTGTCTTTTTTAGCTGTGTCAAAATTGTTTTATTTTGCAAAAATGTAATAGAAACACTTATTTCACCTCACACGGGTCACATAATAAACAACTGGATGTTGCTGCTGGCGCAAAACCACCATGAGGACGACAGGAGGATGATGGCACAAAATGTTTTATAATGAATTATGATGTGAAGAAACTTATTCATATGGATTTTCTTTTTTAATGAACACCGCAATTATGAATCTGTGTTTCTCTACTTTTATTTTTTTTTTAATATAGGCAGTTTTGAAGTCTTTGCAGAATGAGAGGCAGCTGGAGGGTCTGCATGAAGAAAGTTCATCAGGTTTATCACTCAGTCGGGATTTTCTCTCCGCATGATCACAAAAACAACATTTATTTTCATCTCTCATACTCCACTTTTAAGCATGCACTTATACATTCTAAACAGCGAACATGTTGGGCACTTCCTGTGATGTCAGCTTAAGTTTGGCTGATTGTGACTTTAATCATGATCAACGTGATCATGACTCTAATGTTTCTTGATCAAGCAGAACACATTCAGTCCACATCCAGAAGATGAGAGCTGACCTGAAGGGGTGTGTGTGGGTGTGAGTGGGGGTGAACCATGTCTGTTAACCACAGCACTGCCATTCAGCCCCCATTTGGTTGAGTTTTAGTAATATAAATATTAATGTGGTGTAGCTGGTGGAATTGGTTCCTGATGACATGGAACATTGTTATGTCCAGGCCTGGAGGAACTGAATAATGATGTAATGGTTTCTAATTTAGGGCTGAATACCAAACTGTCCAGATTCTGGGGAAGCAACAGCAAATTATCGGTGCATCTAGAAGGGATGTGTCGAAAACTTGCGCTCATGCTGAAGGACGTTTTGTGAAATTGAGATTATTCAACTTGTCTGTATTTTTCTTAAATGTGTTAGAGATGTTTTTCCCGGTGGAGATTGACAGTCCTCTTGGGAGCAGCGTTCAAGCGAGGATTTCCACATTCTCTTGGCAGTTTGACTGTTTGAGTTTTTCATGAGGATTCTGATGCGCTCTGGTTCCAGAACGAAGTGTTTTTTTTCTGCGGTGCCTTTCAAGGGGGAAATGATTTTGCACATGAATCTTGAATCCTGAGAAAATATCCTTTTGCAGAATCAGAACTTATTTTAGAGTCTTGATTTGTTTCTCATGTTGAGGTCAGCTCTGCAGGGAGAGCCGGGGCCAGACTTCCTGACAATAAGCCAAGTGACATACGGTGATCCCGACAAATGACTTGGCGTTTGTGTGTGTGCAGTTTACTTTGGGAACCAGAGTAAACTGCACTCTGGATCCCAGTTTACTCTGGGATCCAGAGTAAACTGCAGAGAAATTTGGTTGGCAACCATCTGTATTTTCAAACACGGAACAAGTGATGTAAGGGTGCATGTTGAGATGTCACTAGTTTTAGCAAACTTCCACCTCTGCTCTTCGTGTTTCGGCTCATCGTTTTATGTTCCTGAGCTGCAGCAGTTCCATTGATGCAGCAGCAGGTAATAGTTTATAGAACCCACTGTGTATGTCCCACTAACCTGGTCCACTCTGAACCTTCCAGTGTCTGCTGGAGCTGTTCCCATGGTGATGGATGCTGCCAGTGCCAGTCATGGTAATCAAACACAACCAGCCCCACCAGCTCAACATGAAGGGATGGACCATTTACCTTCTGATGACATTTGAAAGTGGTGATTCCCACACATGTAGAGAGAAACAGGGTGTGCCTGGACTGGACTCATTCTAACAGTAAACAGTCATAAATGTGGAAGTAAACTGATGAGAAGAGCCTGATTGGCTTTTTTTAGATAATTTCCAGTGAAACAGGATATTTAATCAAAATCAGCTGGCTGTTTTCCATCATTTCACTGACTTGTGTTTCGAATCATTAACATAGAAATTGAGGTTTATGAGAGGGAGACCAACGTTTAACTCATCATGGTTAAACACGTGCAGTTTGGTGTTCCTTGTAAATTTCAGCACCAATTAAATGACTGATTTGTCCCTATTATAGTTAGGTCAGTGAAGGCACCACAGCAATGATGCACCACAAAGACCTTGAAGGCATTTTCCCATCACAGTGAAGCTGTCTTCATGGCTGCGACTCAAACACACACAGGTGGACTTTGTTTACTATTTGGCCGACTTATGAATAAGGTTGGCTGCACTGGACTTCATTTAAGGTGCTGAGAATAAATCTTCCATATTGTTCTTTCTGGTGTACGTATTCTCAAACACTTTCCTTCCACGTGAGCAGAACGGTGGTCCTGTTTGATATGCAGCCATACAGACACAAAAATAAGTTCAGTGGTTCCTATTGTCTCTTTTTCCAGGGACGATCAATTATATTTTTGATTCTGACTTCTGCTTTGCTCACTGCCATGTGCTTGTTCTGATTTCCTGAGCAGCTTTACGTGTAAGCTGATGGAGGAAGGTTTTGGAACCTTCAGGAACTCTGGGATCTTTACACAAAAATTACTTTTTTTTAACCCTAAATGCTTCTTCTCTTAGATCAACCCATCGGGTTTTATTTTCTCTGGTTTTCATTGTCCCCATATGTGCTTGCAATGTTTCAGATACATTCTTCACTCATTTGATTAACCATGTAACATTATGCCAGAACAGCATTATGAACGTCATTCTTGAAGGCATGACTCACTATGGCCGTATAAACCTCGTCTCATGGTGCCAACATGGTTATGGTTAGCTGAGCTGTTCCTTCTCGGTGTCCCACCCTCAGCGCTGCCTGGGAATTCCCTGTATGGGAAAGGCAGCGTGAGGTGTTGAATGTCTGACACGTCCCCATGGAGCTGGAGGCATTAAGGGCTTTAAAGATGTGAACCTCTTCACATCCACTAGCAAAACTGATCTGCAGACATTGAGGCATGCCTCTGTGATCTAGCCAGAAAGGTATGATGTTGAAGGAAATTCTTTTGCTTTAATATTGGTCATTGTCAGCTTCAAGTAGAAGAAGGTTCAAACAGTGACAGACATGTTCCACATAGACCTGGGGTCAAACCGGGCGTGGACCTTCATCTCTGGACATGGAGTATGCAGATAAAGTAACACCGTCACACTGCCTCCTCCTTGATGCAGACTGCTTGACATTGGGCTGGGACTCAAACCCACCACAGTCTTGCTGCACTACTGTGCAGGCCCCAGCTGTAGCAACCTCTGGTTAAAGAAGGATGTAATGAAGAACATGACGGACTACAGTGACCATTGTCTTCATCGGATTCAATACAGCAGAGTGTTTTCCATCAGAGGCTTAATCAGATTCACTGTAATACTAACTGCTACAGGGCAGAGGAGGATACAGCATCTCTGATTAAAATTGGATACGAGTTATCAAAACATTTAATTTCCTCTGAAATTAATCAAGACTTTTAATCTGAGTTGAATTCACGCATCACAGAATAACCAATACGGTACAACTGATCTGAGTTTGTCTTGGGAATATAAGTAAAATATTTATTCCATAAATGAGAGCGGTTGCAGCTGATGGTATTCTACTGCTGGTCTCCACTGAGCTTGACCTCTTAATGACTCACATGTTCTTGTTACTCCATTAGACTTTTGATGGACTCAATACATTTTTTTTGTTTCCAGAATAATGAAATAAAAACCAAATCTGTTTCCAGGTGAACCTACTGAAAGTGTTGCATGCTACAAGGTAAAATGCCAATACTAAAAAAATCAAATGAAGCTAAAAAAAATAAAATTTCTTCTGTAAGTTACTTTGATGTAGTGATCCAAAAGTTCCTTCCAAACATTCCCGTTGGCTCAATACAATGTGAGAGTGTTTTTACTCCGGATAAATATGTGTCATGTCCCTTTAGTTTGCAGACAGCAGCTGTCTGTGCTGCACGCTGTGCTGGCGCTGAACGATCCCAGCATCAGTACAATGCTCACATTCTTTATTAACCTAGATTTTAGCTGTAACCAAGCCAGCATGCCTCATGGCTGGGGGGAAGTAGGAGATTCGCTTTGTAGCTGAATGTCAAGTATGTCTGGATTTTAGAATTAAAAAGGGAGAGAAAAAAGAAAAGCCTGATCAAAGTCAAAGCGTAATGGATTTCTGCTTCTACAAATTCAGACTAAATACACAAGGAGTCCAGTTGTCCTGTGGTGGAGTGGAGGAGATAGGTCTTTTGTGCACTTCAACACAATTCTGTTGAAATCAAAGCTTTAAATATGCATACAGCATAACACAAAATCAACATGTAGAACTGTTTATGTTTACGGTGCAATACAAAAAAAAGCCACCTATGGATTTTTTTCAGTTTCAGTTTTTTTTTTTTTTTTTTTGGCAAACGGAAAACTTTCATCTAACCTGAGTAAATTCAAAATGTAGTTTTAAATGTCAATTTCATTTGTGAAAAGAAAAAAAATTATGTGAACCAACTTTAAATCTGTCATCAAGTGTTTGGAGGAACAAACACTCAGTCTTTACATGACGGTGTATGAATATTGGTCAAATCTTGTGGATGGGATTGTTTTAATTCTGCCACAGTGAGGGGTTTTAAAGCATAAATAATCTGTTCATGCAAGGTTAAAGTGCAGAATCCCAATTGGGTTTATGTCCAGAATTTGATTAGGCCACTCCAAAGCCCTCAGGTTCATGCTAAAGCCAGATTCAGCGGTTTTCTTGCTGTTCTACTTTGGTTCATTGTCCTCATGCATAACCCAAGTGAGCTTAAGGTCACAAACTAACTAAAACTATTTCCTGACTCAGCAGTCCACAGAATATTTTCCTGACAGTCTTTGAGACCATCAGAATGTTTTTAGGGTAATGTATGAAGGAGGAACCAGCTGATCACCCTCCTGCTCTGTTTTAGCCTGGAGTAAAAGTAATTTAAAGTTTCTGCCTTAGAACATTTTGCTCTTTCTTGCAGCTTCTTCTTTGACCTTTTGGGTGAGTCACTGATGTGCTCATGGAGTAATTTTGGTGGGCAACCAATTCCATGGTCAGCACTGTTCCAAGCTTTCTCTATGTGTGGATAATGTCCCTCAGTGTTGTTCACTGGACCCCCAATGCCTTAGAAAAGACTCTGTAACCTTTCCAGACTGATAGTCTGTCCAGACTGTCAGTGACTCTGTTTCACATCCGTTGTACATTTTCTTTAGATTGGTGCAGGATGATGATGTGTGTGGAGATCTCTTACCCTACTTCATGCTATCAGACAGGTTCAACTCAAGAAATTTATCAATTCAGAAACAGAAAATCTGTCAAAACTCTGAGTTCAGCTACAGAAATTGAACTCAACTTTCAAAAAAAAAAAAAAAAATATGGCCAACAAGAATAAACAATGATTTAACAAGATGATATTTGAATAGTTGTTTCCCCCTCATTTTACTAAATCAATTTTTGTGTTTAGTCTAAATCTATTTGATCTCTTATCAAATATTAGGAGAAATCTGTGTAGATTAGACGCTTCTTTGTACTCAGATTATTCAAAGACAGATTTGAATGCAGCAAAGTAAAAAAAAAGAAAAATAATAATAATGTTATATTTTTTAACTTTGCTGCTCTTGGGACAGTTTAGTGATCTCCTCAGGGTTTACCCCACCTGACTGGTGGGATCGGCTCCAGGAGGATTAAACAGGATTTAATTTTACAGCAAAATAATAAAACATTTAGCAAGAAATGTTCATGTGTTCTTATTGTTGCTAAAATAAAATATAAGAAAAAAAAAAACATGTCTGTAGCTTGCATAGCAACTTTTAAGTGCAGTGAGATACAAAGCCTCTCAGAAGTATTCAGTCACTGAACTTTCCAAACATTGTTTTTTTAAGTTCATTAATCCTGAATTGTGAGTTTTAACTTAATGCTGCAATTTAAACCAAATAATTATTTCACAATATGCAAGAAAAAAACTTCCCTCATCTAACTAGAGCCACATTTCTCTGTTATTTTCACTCACAATATCAAGTTAAAGTGACTACTAATTTTACTTTAGAATCACTTAAATTCTTGTTTTAAATTTCATGAACAAAATTTCTGATCTGATAAGGAATTTTATTAAAAATCACAATGAATTCTGCTCTGAAACATTTAATGTGAACAGAACATTATCCTCAAGCTTTGCAAACTGACATTTGCAAAACTCGTCTTTAACAGGAAGAAACCTCCAGCAGAACCAGAACCTGGTTCAGTACAAGCGGCCATCTGCCACAACCGACTGGAGGTTTGAGAAGACAGAGCAGAGAGATAAAAAAAGAAGAGCTGACATAGGAGTTCCTTCTGTGTTAATGAGAAGTAAAAAGTTAATAGCAGGAGAAGAAGAATGCTTATTTGATGGCAGCATCATCTCAGCAGGTGCCCTCCTCCAGCAGGGACCTGGCTCTCTGTGAAAGCATATCAGCCCCTGTTGTTAAATTGTAACTTGTCAGTTTGTGACCTTCAGTCCAAGGACATTTGGACGCAGCAGGACAATGGTCCAAAGCACTTCTTAAAAAACGTATTCAACCGGGTTTTTGAAAATAATCTCATTTTTCATTTTTATACAAAGGCAGCTTCCTCAAGAACATTTTAAAAAGATGGTTGGAAAAAAGTGATGGAATTATTTATATGAAAATGTTCACAGAAATAGTGATATATTTAGTGAATGTGCTTACAGAAGTGCAGCTGCTTCTGTTACCGTGTAGTTACCAACAGCTGCATGCCTCTGTAAGGACAGAGTTTACTGGGAGAGGCTTTCACAGGAGATATTTATGCTAGCAGATTATTTGTCACTGGATTGCCAACAATGCGCCCACAAACCAGAAAGGAGAGAGACTGTCCAGTAATTTGACAGATATAAATCAACAGGGTTGATATGGTTTTGTCTATGAGATGCTGCTGTCAGGTTTTCATAGATAACATTAAAATCAGGAAATGTCTGGTTACAGTGTGGCTGACTTAATGAAATACAAACTGTCAGCTATAATAACACAACACAGTTCATTTCTGCAACATTCAGAGTGTGTTTTATATGTGCAACACCCATATTGAATTGGAAGAGGCTGTGACGTATTTTCCAGGGATATAGTGCCATTTTGTAGCACAATCAAGTAACAATGTTACCTTCAGTTGTTATAAAAAGGCATATCTATATATAAAACAACTTAAAAGAAATTAGACTTTGCATCACAACCTGGTGCTTTGGAATTATCTTTGTTTTTAAGAAGCTCCTGCTCTTTTCAACACTTTGTCTTCATCACTTCATCACTTCGGTACTTCTCCATGTCTTTTGATGCGTTGGATTGAGAAGTAGTTCATATGATGAGGTAGATGTGCAGTTCCACCAGGCTTTTGCTAATTGCTGCTGCCACTAGTCTTGAGGAGCTATGTGGGGGATGTGTGGGTCGGGGTGTTCTGTGGATTGGAAGCTCAACTGGAGACTGAAGCGCCAAGGCAGAGCTTTGGGTAAATATGCGGTGCAATCTATGAACAGGCGTTGCTAAAACATGCATAAATGGGTCAAAGCAACACTGCAGGTATTTGTTTGATGAGGGAATAACATTATAACATGGTATACATCTGCCAAAAGTCAATTTTACATCATATTTCCCTTGAAGGTTGTTGCTGGTGCGGAAATCTGACTTTCCACCTTGGAACTACAAAATGTATATAAAATGGAGTGCATTGAAGTTTTGTTTTACTTGTGCTTTTCTCTACATTACACAGTGACTGTGAGAGGACTGGAGGGAACTATTGGCTGTTTTCAGAGGTCAGTGTGTGGGATACGGGGAACACCCTGGACACATTACTAGTCCCTTCCAGGGTCAAACCAGAGACATATGACACAAGCAACCATTGACATGCACACTCATGCCTCTGGGTAATGCAGAATCTCCAGTTGAGATGACGAGTTACTTGGTGTACTGGAGGAAGGAAACATGAAAAAGCCACACAGAAAGGCCCTGGCTCTGGATCATGCTGTGATATCACTGCACTACGCTGTGCAGTATTCACCACCAGCAAAGACCCAAACACACTAAATTCATTCAGCATTTCATTAGTGAGAAGTTGGAGAGTTTGGTGAATTTGTGTTAGTTTTAAAGCACTGTAATATGAAGTGCTACATGATGTAATTCCTGAGAGACTTGCAAATTTGCACTTTTTGACTCAAAACGTTCATATTTTAGAATTAGAATTTGGTCTGATTGATTGAGATAAATCACATCTTTTAGATTAGTTTCTAAAATGTAGCTTTAAGCTGCAGTATGTCACTTTTATAAAAAAAAAAAAACCTAAGATATTTACATATTTGTTAAAACTATGGTCATGTCATGGCAGTTTATCAGACATTTTGTGAAAAGATGGCTCTTCTCCAACTCCTCTCTAAGTTTCTGTCTGAAGAAATGCACCGCTTCTAGTCAAAAACAACCAATCAGAGCCAGAAGGAGGGGCTTAGCGCTGTCAATCACCCTCATGTACTCACTTCTCAATGCAACTCACCTTTACAGGAAAACTGTTTATGTGCTGTCATCAGTGTCCATGCTAACTATCTCTAGCATTGACAACAGGTTGGGGAACAACAGTCAGGATGGAGAGACGCAGTATCGGAGCAGAGAGGCATGTTGGGAGGAGGGAGCCCTGCACATGGACAAGACTGACAGCACTAAGCCCCGCCTCCTGGCTCTGATTGATTGTTTCTTGCTAGCACTGAGAGAAGGCAGTGTCATTTTTTTCACAGATTATTTGTCTCATAATATACTGTCACAACATAGTGACAGTTTCAACAAACATGTAAAAAATATATGTTTTTATAAAAGTTCCATACTGCAGCTTTAAGCTCACCTCAACTTAAATCTGTTGGCAAAGGAAGGCTGGGATGAATGTCATTATTGAGGCTGTGAAGAATCCTGACCCGGGTCAGGGTTGTGTAGCATGGTGAACTGATGCCGATGCTTAGCTTGCTTTAACGCATGGATGAGTTGAATCATTTCAGATAAGGTCCAGATGCTGTACAGCTTGATTTGATCTTACTTTTGACAGATGTATTTCCTGTCACCATTGTTAACACATGGGGATTTTAACCCAACTTTAATTTATTTTGGAAAAGCCTTTGCAAGCTCCCTATTTACCTGCTATCTTTTCATCTACAGTCTCCTCCCATCCATATTTGATATGGCTTGGCAATCGTCAAGTTGACTCGAGGCTCATGTGAAAAAATAATTTCATGTCCATAAATAATCTTTGTTGAGTTTTGTTTATGCCCTGCAGTCTGTTGGCTCAGCAACAAGGCAAAAACTTGTGGGTGGCTTGGAAGATATTTATCTCCACCTCTGCTCCAAAATATTGATGTGAGGTCCTGACATGGCCACTCCGCCTCGCTCCTCTCTGAAAGCCACCATTGTATCCCACACAATGGTCTTCTTTAGGGTCCTCTTTGGACACTTCCCGGGACTTCATGCAGGAAAGCCCCCTCTTAGAGAACAAGCTTCATTATTCAGTGTCTGCAGGTTTCTCTGGACAAGCCCAAACAAAAGCCCTTTTAATTGGAGTTTTATTGAGGATTAAACCTTCAGGCCTTATTTTACACATGAGATTTCACAAAGCTTAAAGGAGAGACAGAAGGCTGACCAAGCAGACATTTACATGCACATCTAGAAAAAGGTTTGGTGTTCTTGTTCTGCTCCAATGTTCTGCCTAACAGCAACATTTTCCTGGCTGCCACAGGAAATAATCCTTAATTAAAGCCACACTGAAGCCTTCTACATTCTGCTCTGCTCTGCACTTCAACTGTTCCTGGCTCCATTTGCGTTCACAGTTTTTATTGTGTCCTGTGATGTGAGTGAAACGTAT
The DNA here is from genome assembly GCA_903066815.1 of Brachyrhaphis roseni. Classification (NCBI taxonomy): domain Eukaryota; kingdom Metazoa; phylum Chordata; class Actinopteri; order Cyprinodontiformes; family Poeciliidae; genus Brachyrhaphis; species Brachyrhaphis roseni. The sequence continues at coordinate 18,491 of CAEFZY010030981.1, forward strand.
TCTGTCAGGATCAGGAAGACCAAAGCGCTCATAGAGTAAAAGAGCCACCAGGCAGCCTTCCCTTCATGCCTTCAGATTATAAAATCGAGATTCAAAGTAGTATTTCAATTTCAACATTTACCAGCAGAGGTGAAACCCACTAATGGTCTTATTGTCTGAGGGAGAAAACTGGACTGGACTTCATGTTCGAACAGACCAGCAGCCAGAAGTATGGAAGAGACAGAAAAAAAATTACAAAAATTTCAACACTCAAGCTAATATTTAGTAGAGGTGAGATGGTGTGCATTCCTCTGACATTGTGTGGCCATGTTTGGTTTCCTGTTTTTAGTTTCTTATGCCTGGTATGTTGGGAGCAGTAATTGAAAGGAGGTGACAAATTTCACAAAACAACTCCGACAATTTCACAGGTTTGGAAAATGAGGGACTTGTTATCCAAGCTATTGTTCTGCTTTTATAAAGGAAATGGGTATTTGGAAATATTTTTCTAGCGGAAGATGCAAGTTGCCTCATGCTCCGCTTCAGAATATTTCATGCTCCATCACAACATCAGAGTCTCCTTGCAGATCAGCCCCATGTTAAAACAAGCAGTGCTAGTTGCTGCTCTGCCCCGAGCCCTGATACTGTCTGGTGGTGAACTGATCTTCAGTGCCAACCAAAACTTTGTTTTGCAATAAATAAATATTCATTTAAACAATCCAGACTAGTTGGTCTCAGAGACTAAAGCTAAATGCTAGTTGGAGAGGAGCCACAACATCTTAACCCTCTATGGTATGCAATATGCCTCAAACTATGCTAACAAGCCATAGCATTTGTTGTTTTGTTATTTTTAGGAAAGTTACGTACTGCACCTTTAAGCAGATTCACTCTTAGATGTGACTGAGTGATCTAGTTCCAGGAATGTCCCATGGAGACAAAGGCTTCACATCCCGGTCGCTGGGAGGACATGATGGTGCGTGATGCGTACTGTATGTGCTGCTGATGAACAGGAGGCCCTGCTGATTCAAACAGGGTCCAGACAATTCACACGACCTGTGGCGCTTCGGCCCCAGTCAGCACTCACCAACACAGTCGGTGAGAATGTGATTGTTCCATCGCAACAACATGCCAACATTTCATGACAGAGTTCATGACTGGCCGCTCCATCAGTGGTGCGTTCATCAGACCTTAGTGGTGCCAAGCCTTACATCATTACTGAACTGAACCGGCCCGTTACTGGTATTCAGAACAACACAGAGAAACAAGGCTTTTTTTTTTCTTGGTCAAGTGTCAAATGAGAAACCGCATGTGTTAAAACACCACACCCACAGTTCACCTCATGGTTAATTTCTGTCTACTTCCAGAGTTACATGACTTGGAGCCTAAGTAGGACATTTTGAAATCTATCCAAAAATAATGGCTCTATTATTATGACTCAATTCATAATAATGGGTTATTATGACCTATGTTATGTATGTTTTTTATACCTGGACTAAGATCAAGCAGCATTGTTACTTTTACTTTAAACCAAACAGAAACGCAAAAACCTCTGTTGTCCGGAAATCGGAAAGTTTGACTAACTTGTCATCCTCCCTTTGAAACCAGGAGGGTGAGGCTGTTATCCTGTGGCATTTATTGGTCACGGCGGATTTATGTACAAAGCTCACAACAGGACTTCAGAATGAACATTTTATTTCATGACACAAGCACATGCTCAACTTGTTTCAACACAGTATTATGTTTCTGTTTCTATGTGTAGACTTAAACAAATGACTTTATTGATTCTGACATGAGTCTCAGTAATAAGCTTTAAAAAAAGCAAAAAAAAAAAAAACATTATGGTTATGAATCATTTTTGCAGGAACCACCCCCCCTGATAAAACATTTTAGATTTGTGTAAGCGTTACATCATGGGTGGTAAAACTTGTAAATCTGAAACAAAATAACATGGCTAATTGCACTTTTGTTAGAACATGATGATGCCACTTTGAAGTGCAAACATTTAAATGCTCATTTACAATATATACAGTGGCTATGAAAAGGTTATTGGCATGGTAAAAACTGGATCTTTTTATGAAGAAACAATAACAGATTCATTACATCATCAAATCATATTGTGAACAAATATAAACGTACAGTGTACATTTTTTTCATTCAGTTTAATCAGCACACTCCTCGACATTTCTCTGGTGAAGAAACAGGATGCATGGATAACAATAAAGCAGATTCCTGAACAAATGTTTGGTCATAGGATGGGAAAATGATGACATGACTGAAACTTAGGCCTTAGAAACCTTTCTCAGAAGCCTGTCTGCTAAAACAGACTGAATTAATATCACCAGCTGAGTTAAATACCAAAAAGAGAAAACATTTTTCAAGAATTATTAAAACAAAAATACTCAAGAATGCATCTGAATAGCTATTGCAAAGTCTGATATCTTAGATAAATGACAAACACAACCTCTGATGAAAAATATAGAATCAGTTTTCCTGGTGGTTGCTTGATGAGTTGTTTTACTGAGCATTATTTTCCTAATGTTCAAAGATAGCTGCTTATTAATATGTAATTTCATTATCTGCTCATCATTATCTAGCATAACACTTTGGGGTGGTCAACTCAGTTCCATTTATGGACTCCAGTTGTTTAAATTGATCCAGTTTCCTTGAGTCAGTTTTGTTGCCAAAAAAGCGGTTGTGGCCTGATTGTGTGATGGGTTGAACACAAGAAGAAGAAGAAAAGTAAAAGGCAAATCAATACAGTTTTTGTTTAGTTCCCAACAGTCACTGTTAATATTCCTCTTCTGCTCCTGGTGCCATTTGACTAACGGTTGTATTAATTTCCTTTATTTAACCAGGTAAACCCCATTGAGATCTGGATCTCATTTTCAAGAGGGACCTGGGCAGAAATCTGCAGTACACAACAACCTGGTTACAAAATAAAAAAAATAAAAATAAAATAAAATGGCTGTTTCCAATGCATGCAGTCAGAGATTCAGAGTAAAAAATTTGTTGAACTGAATCATCAACAGTGGTGATTTCCACAAATCACTGTCTGACAACTCCAGACAGAAACCTCGATGTCTGCAGTGTTTGAAGTGAGTCTGCTGCCACTCAGTGATTTGGTTAATTCTGCTTGTGCATCTACTACTACAGCAGCAAACATGAGCTCTGATATGAACTGGGTTAATGGAGAACTCAGACTCCTGATTCCTGATTCAGTAAAAAGACTTGAATCAAAAACCCAGGTGATTCAGGAACAGATCAGCTCTTCATTTTGTTTCTGATCACCATTTGACTCAAAATATGAGTGATTATGACCACATATAAAACCCAAAGTATAGTGTTGCAGGTATATATTGGACTCACATAGCCACATTTCCAGCCAGGTTTACTGTGTGGCACGCACATTACTAACATTTCATATTCCATCAATCCAAAGAAAACTTAATGATGAAATCAAGATTTGTCAGAATAATAATGCATCTTTACACCAAGCAAAGAGCGTTCAAACTTTTTTTCAGGAAAGGTAGATCAGCTCAGTCACTTGTCTAGAAGTAGTCTGGATTTCAAACAAACTGAAAGTATATGATGGAAACTGAAGAACAAGGTAAATGAAAAGGCTCTGCCTTTTTTGTTCATTTCCTCAACACCAAATTATTAAATTTCTTTTCAATGCATAATGTGAAAAAAAGATACACCAATGAGCCAACATTTTTTGTATATATATCTTGACATGTTTGACAAAGAATGAACATTCAGATAGAATCAGAATCGGCTTTTTTTCACAAAGTTTGTGCACCCAAACAAGGACTTTGACTTCGGCTCCACTTTGCTAAAAGTGATCACAGAATGGTGGTGGCTGATGAACCTGTCGCAATAAGCAATTAATAAATCACTTTTATGAGGCAACATGAAATTGATTGCTTCTGATGATTCTGATGGTTAATATTTCTTGAAGGGTAATTTGGTTTAGAGACTCAATAATTCAATTTATTTAAAGTTTTCAGTTTTATTGTGGAGTTTATTTCCTTTTTTATTTATAGATTTTGGTTGTGAATTTCTTTTGTAAAGAACAAAATTCCTTTGAAATTTTGCATTAAGTTCATCCTCAATAATGCAATTGTGAACTTACATTATTATGCCATTATCATTACATAGTTGAAAATGGTCTCAAAACCACAATGTTATTGTTTATCTCAATAATTTCTGGGGCAATTTATCATCCAGCAAAATTTACTAGAGTGAAAAGCAAACTATCTACTAAATAAACCAGCTTTGGGTCATATCTGTTTAGGTTTTTTTTTTGTCTTGTTTTAGGGTTTTTTTGACAACAAAATAGAAAAATATTTTCTGCCCCAGGTTGTATTCAGTAGTCAGCTGATTGGTAATAAACCAGGAAAATAATATTGTTTTCAGTTTGTTATTATAATTTATTATCCAAGGTTTTGCAAAAAATGTAAGGATTGGAAACTTGTATAACAACATGCTTTAGAAGATCTCAGGGAAGGCTGTAAAGCCTGACTGAGGCCCAAAAACAGATCTACGTCCAATGATAGGTTCTACATGTGTTCTTACAGATAAATACTGAGAAGCCTCTAACTGGTTGCCATCCTGGCAAGCCTGGACACAAATTACCTGTGCTCATTCCTCAATGAAGTTCACCTGATATGTGACCTGATTGCCATTGTCCCATGCATACAGAAGCTTATCCTTTGGGTTGTAGTCGATCTGGGTGGTGAAGGAATACTCATTGGTGAATGACAAACGTGGGATTGCCTCCGTATTTGTGTGGGTGTCATAAGCATAGTTCACCTCAGCTTCTTTCTGGTTGTACACATCGACAGCGTACAGGACACCGCAGATGATGAAGCAGTTTCCATAAGAGTTCCGCTTGAGGCCTGTTCGGTAGGTCGTTTCCTTTTTCAGGGACAGGTCTCCGGGATCCAGTTTACTAATCACAATCAACTCTTGCTGGTTGTAGTCATAGTCCAGAGAAGGGTAGATTACCCACAAACCACTTTCGTCAACTGCAAAGTCAATATCCGAGTGCCCCCTCCACTTCCAGCGGTTGGTGTCCTCGTAGACGACATCGTGCAGCAGAGTCCACGCTGCCATATATCGCATCCTCAGATCATACTTAATGATGTTCTTAGTGAAGGCCCTGTTGTAGTAGAACGCTCCATTATAAACCACATGGCCAGTCCCGATCCAGTTATAGGGCAGTTTGTAAAGATTACTCCAACGCCCTAGAACAAATGACAGGACAGGATTAGCTTTTGCTCCTTCATTACGACACTCAAGTCTCATTTGCCAATGAACACATTCTGTTTAACATCGTATCATCACTGATGCAATCTGCCTGTGTGACAACCAATAATATCAATGTTTATGTTATCCCATGACTGGGATACTGTGATCCAAGAAAAACCAGGCTGTGCTTTGTCCTTCTGAGAGAATATTTCTTATCCGCTCTTTAGTCATCTTCCCAGCCCCAGGCATGCTCCCTCCCTTATCGTAATGCATCTCCTGAGACTGCATGGCCTGCACTCAGCTATGAACACTTGATCCAAAAGTCTTATCTGCCAACTAAAACACACACTATCAGTCAAACATCTGCACATGCCCACTTAGATAAGATAAAAAGACTGTCTTCAAACAGGTGGTAAGTAAAGATCTTCACAGATTCTTTATTGAACATCTAACTCTAACCGAACTGCTCTAAAGTTCATTTAACATCTGCAGCTACAGCATGAATTCTGATAGCTTATTGAGAAAAGAGGCCTCTCCCTCTGGTTCTGCTTCTGGACATAAAGGGTCTCTACAGGTAAAGGCACTGATGTGCCCCAACAAGTTAACACATTCGTGTTTAATTTAGATAAAAGACAGAAGACAGAGATGTTGATAGAGTTGTTATTTTATCCATGCTAGCTCCCATAAACGGAGCCATCAAATTAAAGGCCACTCTTTATGGCTGTTGCTTGGCTTCCAACACTTTCTGTAGGGAGTTGCATCTGCCAAAAAAAATAAAATTTGACTGTGTGAATTTATTCCCTCTGTTTGACTGAAACTGAACAAATCAGGCCTATTTATGGCGCATTAAAGTTCAAGACAATTTAACTCCACAAAATATTTGAGAAGTGTTGTAACTTGTTAACAACTGAATCAGTAAAAAAAAAAAAAAAAAAAAAAGTGTTTTTTGCAAAACATAGAGAGGTCTTAATCTCAGTCATGGAAACTGAGAACAATAACATAAAATACCATTTCTACAGGTTAAAAGCCAGTCATGCAAAAAACAGACAGTTTGGTCAGTTGTTCATTACTACAAAGGAAATAACAGCCACACAGACAATACTGGATAGGAGATGCATTATGCTTTACTTACTGTGAGTTGCACACATGAAGCTTCCCTTGCTAAGCTGATTTTTTTCACAGTACCAGACTGTATGTGCACAGGCTTAGCATAACAGTGATCCTGTTTGTGTAGGATTTCCCCCTTGAACTAACACACTTTGTACTATAGGTGTCACTTTCTAATCACATCCTATTTCCTATTCTAACCCTCCAATCTCAGGAAGTCCGATGTAGATAAACTGAAGCCTGTGAAGAACAAAAACAATGTGCAGCAGGACCCCTCCACCCCCACTCTTAACCCCACTCTCTCTGGTCCTACCCCTGAGGCCAACTGGCTCTCTTAATCCTCTTCTGCTGGATTTAGTTCAAAAAGAAAGGCCAAAGCACATGTCAAGGAACAGCAGGAAGCACTGCTACTCACAGAGATACCTAGTCATCCGCACACAGCCGTGAGCTCACCACACCACAGGATGCCTCACATGTAAGTGCATTTAGTAAACCCAATGTCTAAACATATCTAGATCAACAAGTCAAGTCCAACATGTGCAGATCTTCTCCACGCTCCCAGAAAGCATGTTACAAGTCTGCAGTTCATTCAGACATAGGAAGGGTAAACTTTCTCATCTGTGTACTCATCATGTTACATATTGGTGTCTGTTCAAACTTTTTATTAAGTCAAACAGAAATTATAGCAAATACTACATGTTTTTCTAAACCAAAGCTTTAGAAAAATACTGTGTGGAAGGTAAAGACAAAAGTGTTTGGAATGTGTGTGTCCCATTAGGTCTGGCATCAAGATCTCCATGTCAGCAGTCAAACATGGTGGATGTAATGTGATGTTCTTGGTCCTGTTCCATGTCTTGAAATGGCAAGGCTTGTTGTCACTGATGGACCATGAATTTTACTCTCTACCAGAAGATAATGAAGGAAAACTTACATCCACCCATTCATGACCTGAGTTATACAGCGGTGCATTGCTCCAAAGCACACCAACAAATCCACCACTGAAAAACTCTTTAAAAAAAGATTTTTCAATGCCTTGGTGAAAGTCTATACATAAATCTAGATAAAAAACTTTGAAATTATCTTAAGCTGGCCTTCCTTAAAAACCCTTCAGTGTGGTTGCATGACAAAATATGCAAAAACACTAGAAATGTGTAAGGGTTTTTTATCTTCCATGTCACTGTATATTACCAGTGTTACCAGGTTAACATACATAAGGAGTAGTCATTACTCTTTATGCATGTTATGCTTTCCTGCTTGGTCAATAATGCTGTGGATCACAGTCCACTTGCTCAGTCTCTGGGTAAATCATGCAAAAATAACCATCTTACAAATACATAGCTATTGAAATGAATTGATAGAACATAGTGACATCAGCCACTGAAATGCCTCAACTTTACATATTCCCACAAACTCAAATGTCTGGAATAAAACTGAAACAAAGCTTGAAGTCCAAACACAGGGATGAACAATATCTTGTAGACTATAACTATGCATTTTCTCAAAAACACCAGAATAGTGCGTACCTTGTTTGAAGTTATCCAGGTTACGGAACTCCACCAGGTTGTTGCCATAGTAGTAATTAGTCACGTAGATCTTGGAGTCCTTAGCCAAAGGATCCTTCATCCAGGCTCCCTCATTGCGCCCATAGCTGTGTTGTTTCTCCGGTTGCTCAATGGATGCCAGAGTTCCTTCACAGTTGAGAATCTTCCCTGGAAGTAACAAACAGAAAATTCAACCTGCATGTCTGGGAAAGAATGATTCGCATTAAAACAAGCTTAAATTGATTCCATGCTTCTACATATCTTGGCAGCTCAAGACTGCACGATATTCTGCTGCTCAGTTGGGCGCCCTCACTGTCATGATAGCATGCAGCAAAATACTGATCTTATCACAGCACAGAGTTCAACACATACCTTCTCTGTGGAGGCTGGGCCGACTGTTGTTGTTGGAGTTGTCCAGCACCAGCACAATAGTAGGAGCTGGTCTTTCAGACAGGGGTGTGCTTTGGGTAGTGGGAGTAGTGGGCTCTGAGGTGGTGGACGTTGTGATGGTGGTGGTAGAAGCGGTGGTGGTGGTACTGGTAGCAGTGGGCGCTGTAGCGGGGTCAAAGGTCTCAGTCACAGTTCCCTCAACAGGCTCTAGGATAGTTTCAGTCCCTCCAACCTCAGGCTCATTTTCTGTTAGATGATGGACCGAGTGTGTTTTCACAGAGTGGTCTGAGATGAAGGAGCAGACGATAAGGGGAATCAGAATAAGAGATACAATACCTGGAGGATGACTGCTGTTAGAATGGATAAACTGCTTTTTCTTCTAACCTCATGAAAAATCATTGCATCATTGAGCCATTATGACCCAAGCATCAAAGTCATTGTGGCAACAGAGGTTTTTGCTTTGTTATCAAAAATACGTAAAATAAAAATGTTAACATTTGTGAGTGTACTTGTAAGCGTATTTATTCCCTCTCAGCAGAGGTCGATTGATACGTCAGCCGGCCGACATTTTGTGTCAATATTTGTGTTAATTTCTTGTATTGACATCGGCCGATGCGTGCATTTGTTTGCCAGTTTATTAGCGCTGCAGCTATGCCTTGAGATCACATGACCTCATACATTGCTTCTCCATCCAGGCAGAGAGCAGCTGGTAATGTTGTAAGACTGAGTGCGAACAACAACAAGTTTTAACATTTTAACACATATTTAGCTGTCTAATCTTTGAAAGTCTTAGTCTCACTGTGAGCGGTGGAACAGCAGTGTTAAATGTTCTACGTTGTCTGTTATCCATTGTTAATATGTTTTCCTTGTTGTGTTAATAAATGTTTCCGTTTTGTTTAAAATGAGTCTTTTAACATTTGTTATCATAGTGTCATTTTTATCATATAAGTGGAGGAAGAAAAAGAAATATCAGCTTCAAGAATTGGCCAGAAAAAATCAGCCACACATGTTGGGGATCAGTTAGACTGATGTCAAAATTATCAGTATCGGCACCATCCTTAAAAAGCCTGTCAGTCGATTTCAAGGACAGACTTTTTAGATATTGTAACCGTCTATGAAGTGGTGAATATCTTTCCACTGTACGCATTTGGAAATGTTCATATGCAAAACATGAAATACCTCAAAACAAAACAATGGTCAGTAAGTAACTGGATCAGGACCAGGTCAGAATGGCAAAAGAAAAAACGGAAGAAAAAAAAAAGAGACTTGTACTTGGCTTGTTGAGGAGAAGAGCAGGAGTTGTGGAACAGAACAGCCAGATGGGAAACAACTGGAGCTTGACATGAAGAATATCAGATTAAAAATACAGCATTATTAGTATTTGTCAACATTAAAAAGCAACTCTCGCCAAGCAAAAAGGGCAACAAAATTTGGTTGGAAACAAGAAAACTGTAAGAGTATAAATACAGTACAAAAAAGTCTTTGACTTTCTAAACGTCGACTTTGGTTTAGGATCAATTTTACTAAAAGCTTTGAGAACTGAGACGTTCTCATGGAAGAACTGTTTAAATGTTTTATCAGTAGACTCCGGTCTCAATTGCAATTTCTCCTGCTAAAAAGTTGACAGTCTGATCGTAGGGCAACCTTCCACTGGTCCTGAAACTGTTGCATTCCAAGCTGGCTCACAGATGTGTGGGGAAAGTCTTCCTGACACGCATGCTGACACCACATGGGCCTGAGGACAGTGAGAAGAAGCTGCTTCTTCTGGAAAGATTTCACGCAATTAAGCATTCTTGGTATCAGGACATCCTTCGTAGAGGTTTGGATTGTTCCAGAGATTAGAGGCAGCAGGGCCACAACGGAAATACCGTAAACATGCTTTATGGCTCTTGTTAAAGCTGATCTGTTTAAACTGTATTGAGGTCTGACGGTCACCGATTCACTTGGATGTGTTGCACAAACTACCAGCGCAGAGAAAGCAAAGTGTCCTCAGCAGCAGACTGCTTCGAGGTTATATAACAGATAACATCATTTAATTGTTGATTGATGGGACAAATGTCTGTGCTCAATAAAGCACACACAAGGGACATTAAAAACATGCTGTGTTAGAATAGATCAAACACTCTTAAATGAAGCTTGATATTATAATGAGGTACTGTAAGCATTTATAATTGAGTCATTTTTTTTTGCACGATTTATACCACATGTCCAACATTCTAGTTGCATAACAATATCAAATTGTAAAAGTAGAATGAAGTATTGTATTTATTATAAACATGTTGAAGATGAAGAGTAGTAATGCAGTGATATTGTCTCTGAAACCGCATGATGTGTTGTCAGAACGCCCACTTCAAAGAGAGTCACTAAATAGAAAAGAAATAAAGGTTTTTCATTTTGATCAGATTTCGGAGGATTTTTTGGGATGTGATATGTCAGGCCTGCATTATATTAGGCCAACATGTACAGGGCTTATAAAAAAATATTCACCCCTTGAAAGTTTTACCCTTTTATTGATTTTACAAATCAACCGGGATCAATAAAATTTGCCATTTTCCAAAAAAAACCCCAAAAAAAAAACCTTCAATGTCAAAGTGAATACTGATTTCTACAAAATGCCAGTTTTCCTTTTTTGCATAAAGTAAGTGACTTTATAATTTTATAATTTAAAATGGCTGGCCTAATTCAACACAGGTCCAGCCAGTTGATAGTTTCTCAGTGAGTTGAATGGAGATCAGAGTTTAGATTTGCTCCCCTAGCCTGAACTGAACCAGACTCAAAAATCGGGCTGGGTCAAAATGATTTGGGTCGGTACTGATCTGGGTTTTTCTTTTCCTTTCTTTATGTAACATTGCTTATTTTTGGATTCCATAAAAAACTGCAGTCTGACATGTAGACAACTGTTCTGTGTGTTGACAGACATTTGAAAATGAAGAGAGAATTTCCTAGAACAAGATAATATTTGGCTGTAGACACTTCTCAGTTTTTCATGTTTTTATATTCCTGAAGGCTTAAGGACGTCATTTTGTTTCAAATGTTAGTTTAGAAATGTCCCACTCCATTCATTCCCTATGGAACTTGTGGGATGAGGCGACAGTCCCTTGTTCTCATCCAGCTGAGCGACCGCCATAATTAAAAAGCAAATAAATAAAAAGTTAAAAATGTTCAACTTTTGTTTCTGTCTGCAGTCACAGAGAACTTTAACCTTTCTGTCTCGTTTGTCTGTCGAGCTGATAACGGCCGTGAACTACACAACCATCCACAGGAGAGAGGCTTTTGATTAATCTACATTATGTAATATTAACGCTTTAACATTTTCAGATTAACTACATGCATTAACGTGTTAATTTGACAGCCCTATTACATTTAGGCAGACAGGGACACAGGAAAGGTGACCCTTCTCCTTCCTTTTAAAAAGGTGTCACTCCCTGCCCCCGTATTTGAAATGGGATTTTTGCCGCTGTCTATATGTGATGAAAACTGGATTTGTAACTGCCTTTTCTAGCTGATTTAAGAGTCACTGCATCCTGTCTCAGCAGAAGCAACAGGTGCAAATGTTTGACACGGGTGGTTGGGCTCTGTCAGATTCACATTCATGGCAGAACATAGTTTCTGACAGCTCTATGCTGTGAAAACGCAGCAGCCCTAATCACCCCTCTACAGACCTGAAGAGGATTCAGGAAATGGTTTCTCTTCGATGTGAGGGTCCTTCTGCCTCACTGGGAGGAGCAGAGCTGAGGCTCGTCATGAACATGGCAGCTCTGCATTCAGACTGTCCTCAATGGTTTCCATCTCTACTGCTGATGTAGAAACCTTTAATTTCCTGCTAATAGAAACCCCAAGGCCAGAGCAGATAAAGAGCTGCTCAGTGTCGTTTTCTATTATCATTCCTTTTGCTTCAAATTTTAAAAAGTGAGCGAAACAATGAGAGCCTTATCCTGCAGTTATTTAAAGGCTGTTCTGGGAACACTCCTACTGTCCCAGTAAATACTGACCCTACTTGCCTGTTGCTTTCTGATTCAGAGTCATGTGGGCTCAGAGACTAATGGATCGATCTCAACACCCACAGAGTGGATCAGACCCAGACGACCACACTCACTGCAGGTTGTTGAACATATTTACCTCACATTGAATGTTGACTGGAGAGTATACAGATTGTTTAGATCAAACTTAAAACTCGTACCTCCTCTTTGGTCATCTTGGTTAGTCTTAGAGGCCTTGTAGTATGTGATGCTCCTCACCACGCCAGGCTGCTGGCCAACCACCTTCAATTTTGGAGTCGGGTCGGGCTTGGTCGGTTTCCCAGGCTTTATGACCTCTTTCTTGGGCTTGACTGGTTTTTCTTTGGGTGCCTTTGGAGGCGTTTTGGCAGCAGGGGTCTTTTTGTTTGTTACCTTTCCTGGAGGCTTGACTTTCTCATCATGAGTGTCCTGTGAAGACATCAGAGGGTTGGAAACAGAGGCTAAAGTGATTCCTATGGAATGCTATGATTTGTGGTGTATTTTTAAGGTGTGGGATAATGTCTATAAAAATACCATAAAATGTCTTTGTTCATGATGTAGAAAACTATTACAGGTAAAGCTAAACAAAAAGTGAATATTTGAAAAATTATATTTTTGTCACACATTTCAGAAAAGTTAACTCAAATAGGTTCTTTACACACAAAGTCAAAAATTAATATAAATTTCATGATTAAGGCTTGTAGAGAATGAAAACCCAACAATCTGTGTCTTAGAAAATTACAATATTACTCGTTACATTTTAAGCCCTAATTTTAAACATAAATCTCAGACTTATTTCTATGCACTCAGTAGTTGTTTAGGGCTCCTGTGGCATAAATCACTGCATCTCGTTATTCTGGCTTTTACCAAATTAAATTAATTAGAAAGTTTACCTGACCTAAAATAAAAAGCTCACTGCATGTTTTCAAAGGGGCATGTCATGCGAAATCCACTATTTTGTATAATTTGAGAGTCCAGGACATTCATATCCTCTCCAGGTGTTGGATATTTTTGTTTTCTTTTTGGACTATATTTTTCAGTCTGTTAATTTTTCTCTATTCGCTGTGATGCTTTTTTGGCTATGATGTCATCACATTAGCTGTGGAACTGCTAAACAAGGTCATGACTTCCAGCTAATTGGCTTTGTGAAGTCGCCTTTTTTTTTTTTCCTCGCAGCCTCACAAGTAACTGAAATTGTCTACTTGCAATTTCAATTATGCCAAAATTGCAAGTAGACAAGTCAAAATGTTTGGTTCTGGTTTGTGTTAATGCACAGCAGTCCTCACATCAGAGCATATTCAAACTGTCTGATTAAATGAGATTTTTCTCAGGGATGTGCCCATATCGCACTGCTTCAGCAACCTCAGTCCCTTTTCTACGGTGGCCGACAGGTGCAAATGCGCAGCAAAAGAGAAAACATGCAAACAAAAAAGAAAACACCCCCGAATGAAATGCAGCAAATAAAAAGAGACGCAAACACCCCCGAATGAAATGCAGCAAATTAAAAAAGA
>CAEFZY010030990.1:0-17040 GCA_903066815.1 Brachyrhaphis roseni
ATTGCCTTTCAAGATGACATGTCTGTTCTTGGTGTTGGATTTTATCAAATAAATTTCCCTCAAAAATGCGACTTATACTCCGGTGCGACTTATATATGTATTTTCCTTCTTTATTATGCATTTTATGGCTGGTGCGACTTATACTCCGGAGCAATTTACAGTCCGGAAAATACGGTATTAATCATCTCTTATTGGCTAAAGCAAATGGGTCGTTTCAGATTTTTTAATAATCAACAAAACCCAAAGCATGAATAAGTGGCTTTGATACCTGAGGGAAGATTTACTTTGATTTAAAATTACTGTTTTGTTTTCCTTTTTCTTAAATCAGCAAACAAATCACAACGAGACAACCCTTTTTGTAAACTAACAACAGTCACGTAAAAATAACTAGAAATTGAATTTCACAGGTACAATGTGACATCTTAAAGGAGCCGCTACCTGAGCAGAGCTTACACAACGAGAGAGAGAGAAAGAGAGAGAGATTCGTTTAAACTATTCCCTGTCCATGCTAAATTCAAAGTCCTTGAAAAATATAATGCACTCGACATGTCACATTTTAAAGAGACAGGTAGAGTCAAGCTACAGATACTTTATAAATATGGCGTTAACCACCTCTCTGGCTTGGTAACAGGGGGCTGCTTTGTGCTGTAAGCGAGGCATGGCACAGCCAGATACAAAAGCAAGTGCAGGTACAGACAACAAAGAGCACTGTCAGCACTTCAGGAGGAGATGACTTATGTTTCCTTCATTAGTAAGGGGAGAGCCTTCGCCTTTTGGACTTGGAGCCCAGCTCGGGGGCCACTTTGGGCTCAGTGGGAATTGGGTGTGGGGGGTTACTGGCCCCACTGACAACATGGAGGGCCAGGAGAGGCAGGGGCTTGAGACTGAGGAGACTCGACACACAGGCGGGTGAGCTGGGGAGCAGGGAGTCGGTGGAGGAGCAAGAGGAGGAGGAGGAGGAGGAAGGAGGTGGCCCTGGAGCCAACAAGGACAGAGGGATGGAGGCTGTAGGGGGCACCACACAGGAGGAAGAGGAAGAAGAGGAGGAGGAAGAGGAAAAGGAGGAGGTAGCGGCAGAGGAGGTGGTGGTGGTAGTAGTAGTAGTAGTGGTAGTAGTAGTAGTAGTAGAGGTGGAAGGAGGGCACAAGCTGGTCTGTTCAGGGTTCAAGGAGGAGGAAGAGGAGGAGGAGGGAGGAGGTTTAGAGGACTCTACACTGTAGAAAGAGAGACAAGGAGAGAGGGACAACACAGTCGGGATGGGTCACAGGGCAGGCTGGTGAGCAATGGGTGAGGGGGAGGAGGAGGGGGGATGGGGTCGGGTGCGGGGATAAAAATCACTAAGGGATGCGACCAAAACAGCAGACGTGTTATTAGTAATTAATGAGTTAAACTAGGAGTGGAACGACTCATCATAACTGTAGTGGTGGATCAATGTGGGAGTCAAGGACAGGGGAGGGGGATTAACAAATACCAAGAAAAAGAAAACACCATCGGCTAAATTATAGAAAACTGAACAAAGCTACTGAAGATTAGTAGGTCAGAAGATTCTTGAATTGTTTTTTTTATTCTCTATTGTAAAATTCCAGCTAATTTGATCCAACACAACAGCATGACCACATTTAAACCTGTGCCTTCTATTCACATGTTAAATTAAATATCTGCAATGAGTGACTGTTTTACCACTATGGGGACGTCGTAATTATGTTCGGATTGTCTCACCTTGCATTGATGAGGTACTCTGCCAGACTGATGCTGGCGGGCGAGCCTGTGATGGTAACCTGCCGGTCAGTTGATCCATCCACTGGATTTGCGATCTTGATCTGGGCTCCAGACATTTGCCTGATCTCATTGATCTTGGCTCCCTGGCGGCCAATGATGCATCCAATCAGCTGGTGAAGAGAGGGGCGAATGAGGGGAAAAAAAGAATAGACACACAAATGGACAACCGTTTACAATAACACTTCTCAAGCGTGGCCTAGTTTTGACAGAAAACTGTTGAAAAGAAATCTTTCCATCAGTGATTCAGTGACTGAAGCATTAGAGGTTTTCTAGTTTTACAAAATGTCTGCTGGTAAACAAAGAACTCATCGTGCTATGGTCAGAAAATGTGTTTTGAAAGCTGTCCCAGTCCCACAGTTGGAGCGTTTGTATGCACATCCAGTCAGGAGAGCTGCAGAGATTTCAGCTCCTGGTTTTTGGCACCATTTTTTTTTCTCAAAACAGGGTGCATCTAAATACTCTCCAATGCACAACTTTTAAAGGCACACAAAACCAATTTGTTTCATATATGTGTGTTGATGTGCAGACATTGAGCAAAACCTAAAAAATGATTTTACTACATTCCTTTTCATTCACATTTAATTGTGTAGATAAATTGCATGACTAAATTTAAATATCTAAATAAGCCAGACTATAAAATAAACATCATAATGGTAAAATCTCTACTACTAGATTTTGGCTAAAGGTTATAACAGTTGAAACATTGCGCTCAGTAACTGAACTAAGACCTATTTTTATTCAGTTCAAGTTCAGTGTCATTCCAATTTTTATTTTATTTTCAACATGCACAAACAAGGACAGCTTTATTTTATGACTTAACAGGTTAAAATTTATATTTTAAAATACAAAATGTATTTGAATAAAAACATTGAAAGGTTTATGAAAAAAAAATCACAAGCCTTAAGATATTTGTTTTGGAAGTAAAGGTAATAATTTAGATTAGATTATATGGTGCATATTTTTCAATCAGTCTCCATGCACATAAAAATGTACAATTGCTAAACAAAAATCAGATCAAACTAATCAAATTCTATTACATATATTTTAATTAAAACCAAATTTAACATAAAATAGATCATATTTTCAGACACTGCAAATATTTTTTATTTTTACTTAGGTGATTTAATGTAATCCTTTCATAAAAATAATGCTCCCAAAAATCTTTAGCAGAAATCTCGCTTATTACTAAACTGACAACAGTGTGTAAAAGTAATTGAATGTCTGACTTACATCATTTGGAATGGTCATCTCATGTGAACTAGTCTGAGCAGAAGCATCTATCCCTGACAAGAAAAATATGTCAGTAATTCAAACAAGCAACATCCTAACTTTTTAAGGCCACAGTGACATGAATAAGTTTCAAATACAGTTTGAGCTGAAATTCTGACAGAAAAAGTCATCTTTTTTTTTTCCAGAACTAATATTTGACAAAATATTGCACAGAGTTGCACAAAAAAACTCTGTGCAACTGTGGATCATCATTGGTATAAACCTAAAGAAAGCAATATTCCGGCATCTTTCTACGAGTTTTCTATATTTTAGACAATAAGATGCAACAAAATCTGGAAGTACAGACAGTTTTCCCTACCTGCCTAAACTTGAGTAATACTTGAACCGCATACCATACTTTACCAGAGAGTAGTAAGCCTTGTTTATTTCTTATTATTAATTTAATTAATATTAAGTTAATTTTATGAGGTCTGAGTAAAAAAATATAATTTTTATATAAAATAAATGGATACTAGAGCACACCAGATGTTTTTTTTTTTTAAATGCTGCATTGTTTTATAGTGTACAAAGCCCTCCCTACTTCAGGGAACGTGATAGTGACTGTCAACGTGGTGTGGCAATGCGAAACATTCGAGTCGAATCAGCTGGAATGGCGGCGTGAAAGCCCACGGGCCTTGCTGTGCTGCATACCAGTGAATCCCTGGTTGCCTGGTGCAATAGGGAAAGGGCTCTGCTGCATAGCCAGCTGGTGAAGCTTGGTGAGCTGTGGAGAAATAGCAGCAGAGGAAGACTGTGAGAGTGAGAGGAGGAGGCGGGGAGAGAAGAAACAGAGGAAATGGAAAAACACAGGAAGAGGGGGAAAAAAAACAGAGCACATAAAAATCACAATCAGTACAGACGGCTACACAAAGAAGCGCAAACAAAGGAAAACTTAACACACAAGACTTTGCTCTATGATCTGTAGATCTCTTATTCTCTCATAACTCTCTCTCTATGTGTCTAACATAAGTCTATATGGGAAACCAAATCTGATTTCTTCTCTAGTCAGGCTCCACCTCTTGGTAAACTTTTCCTGCCATCTTTGGGGTCAAAACAAAGCTACAATACACAGTCCGTGTACAGACGGGATTTCCTAAGCAAAACAACAGACTGCTTCAACTTAGCTTCAGGAGAGCTGAGAAGAAACTTTTATGCTACATCTAAAAACACATCAGGTCTAATAATCAATAATGATAGAACACATTTACGCAAACAACTTTTTGGCCTAAGAAGCATTTACGACAACCATCTACATTTTAAAAGATCTTGACCCAACGTATCTTTTTTACTTAAAGAAAAAAAAGAAGCAAAAAAAAGAAGCAAAGAAGCAGATTGTATGAAGCAAAAAGTGACCAGAGGACAAAGTGACAAAGGAAAAGACTAAAAAAACAGTTTGTTTATTCAGGACAGACCAATAAATGAGACAATACTGCACAAAGAGGAAGAACAGGGAGGAGTGAGCAGCAGGGACAGATTATTATTCATGGAACAGTGGAGAGTCTGGACAAACACAACAAATGTCAATTAAATTCGCTTCTGACTGCAAAAACTGAACAGATAGTGAGAAAAGTTATGACTCTCTTCTAAATGGTTGATATAAAAAGGACTGATGACTGCAGATTAAATGAAGGATAAACAAGGTAACTAACTATAATTATATGTGGAAAACACTGCATGGCTAGGTGGGTGATTATTCATTTTGGGACGAGGCTGTAATTATGAATGGGAGTGGAAGTGATGGTGGGGAGGATCAAGGGGGGAAAAAAGTCCTACTGCACTTACATCTGGCTGTGGGATCGCGTGCTGTCCTTGTACAGCATAGGCCTGAAACATATGGAAACAAAGCTTTCATAGGCCTTACATCTGGTTTTACTGGGTCACTTACTTCTTCAGGTACGTCACCATTAGATGACAACCAGATGACTCCTGCATATCAAAAGTCAACCTGATGATACTCAACAAATATTAACATGCACCTCTTGTCCAAAGTCTCCACATTTCTGAGAGTAATGAAGCATTTTGTGACATTTCAATAGAATTAGAGGAAAAATCCAAACGGAAAATTATTTTAAAGAATACAACATAGTATTTAGCAAGTTCAAAGACTTTGTAGTGTTAAGAGAACAAGCACCAGAAAGTGTTTAAGTTCAAGTCAAGATGAAAGGGAAATGAAAAACTAAAAGTCTTTGACAAAAGGAAAACATTAAAAGAAACAAAGATTTTAGAGCTTTACTTGTTCTCCAAGTTTTTACTGAGTCTTGATGCATCTGTTTTTCTCAAGGTAAATACAAAGTGAAGCATCTATTTAAGACGAACATTATGTTAGCTCCTGTAAATTCACATATGAAAGTTAAGCTGGTTAAATCATCAAACATAAAAATAAATATTTTTTAAATGGTTAGCAAGAAACTCTAAACCTCCTCAAGTCTTTTCAGAGACTGATATAATAGGAAATCAAACCCTCCATAAATAAACCTTGTGTCCATTAGAGCAGCTGTTTATACCTGTCCGCCTGCAAAGATGACAGGTGATCCTGAAGGCTTGGGTCGGTAGGGGATGGTGACCCCCTTAGGGGGAGACTGCACAGGGGAAAGAAGGTGGGTTTTATTACAATATCTACTACCTACATCATGTCAAAACCCATTAACTTTGAAAAGTAAAACTTTTTCTTAATATTCAGTACTTTAAGACAGAAGGCAAAGAAAGTGATAGCAGTTTCCCAGGCTTTATAGAACAATGATTCACTGCAACTCCAACAAAAACAACAGACAGTGACAATATGGAAACTAAATGTAATGCCACCGATCATTTAATAAATTAGCAGCTGTTTTTAAATGTTGCTTAGGAAAATACAAGGTACATATAAGCCTTTTGAAATATGCAATTAACTGCATGTTGAATTAAAATCAATAATTGCCATTATGATGATTCATGTTTTTAGAAGGTTTATTTTGTTTACGGAGACTGACAGAGACAGAGATTTATTGTTTTAGATTGTTGTGTTTTATTTTGGTGATTTAAAATATGTTCTAGTTCTAGTGTTCTTTCCAAAATGAAAGTTTACTGGGTGACCTTGCATTATTATGCCATTATCAATATATTACTTTGAAAAGGTTTTAAAACTACAGTATATTGTAGTTTATCACAACAATTTCTGCAACAATTTATCATCTAGCAAAATTTGTTATGGTGACAAGCGTAAGGGCAAATCTGTAGAGAGGCTGACAACAGGCTGGATATCCAGACTAAAATAACCAGCCTCTTTTTCTCTCAGTGTTACTCTATAAAGAGCAGAATCGATACATTATTTTGACGGGACTGCAAATAATTGTTGCCTTTCTCTTTAAAGAAAGTAAACTAATGATCTTTTGCATTACTGTTTAAAATTTTTACTCAAATACTGTGAAACTGGGATATTTTTCTGAACTTTATCTCACACTGAGAATTTCACATTGGCTCCAGTAGCAACATCTGCACCTGTCCGCTCACCTCAAGCATGACCACGCAAATCTGCTTAACACACTCAATTATTGACTGCGGAGTTCCAGCAATGGTGATGGCACGCTCTGTGGAGTTGGGAAGCATGTCTCCCGCCACTTGTACCTGAGCACCGGTTGACTTGAATGCACAAGAGGGGAAAAATTAAACAAAACCTCATTAATGTTGAGTTATTACAAGTGTAACATGTAAAGGTGAACAGAATGCAGGTTTTACTGTTTTGATTTTAGGGCATACCTCTCGAATTTCTTTGATCTTGCAGCCACCTTTCCCAATGAGCGAGCCACACTGGCTGGCAGGCACTACGATGCGTAGAGTCACTGGAGGCTTGCTGGTAGCTGTGCTGTTCGTCATTGAGCTACTGATATCCTGGTATGAAATATAGAAAAGTTAAATTAATACAGCTAGAAAATGGGGTGGTCTCTGTTGATCTATATATATAAAAAAAAAAACTTGAAGCAAACCTCTTCCAACTTCTCTATAATCATAGAGAACGCTTTAAAGATGGCCGTCGTCGGACCTGCCAAAGTGATGATCCGTTCAGGACAATTGCCTTCAGAGATATTAATACGAGCTCCACTCTAAACAGAAGAGAAGAAAAAAATTTACCAAAGTACTTAGTAACTGAAAAGATCTGCCAATAATATGACTCATTGTAGTAATTAAAAAAACCAGTGAGCTTGAAAAGACTAACCTCTTCTCTCATCTTCTTCACAGATTCACCCTTCTGTTTGCAGAAAATCAACGATATGTTTAATATTTATAAAAGAAAAAAAATAACATTAATAGAACAGAAAATCTTACCTTTCCAATTATACTTCCAACCTCCTGAAATTGGAAAAATATATATATATTGTAAGACATATTTTTCTTAATTCATCGAGATGAAAATTTATGTTTATATAAATTAGCCTATTAAAGAATTAGAGCTTGATGTTAAACTCTAAAACTGAAAACTAAAATAAATGTAGCAATCCAGGGTTCACTGAGTCAGTACGCAACAGGGGATGTTGCAATACATGTGTTAATACTGAATAAACCAGCATTAGCTAACCAATTAGCATCTCTTGCAGAGTGATTTAATATCTAAAACCAGCTCAACACAAACAAGCAGAATTATTTCCCGTTAATGGAAAAGCTACAGAGAAATAATGTTTAGGAATTTGGGAATAAAGCTTCCTTTCATTTACATGTCTGACGTGTCAGCAACTGCCAGTTTGAGCTCAATATAAACACATTGGTGAGAATTTCTCTTAGTTGCATATATTTTTTCTAGCCCTCAGGAAATGATGCCTACAAGGGGTAGGGTTTGACAAAAAATATAGATAAAAAACATGTTCCTATTAATACAACATAATTTAGCACAGTTTGACGGTGGTAATATTTTTTAATATCTCCCCAGTTTGGTGAATCTGCAGTTAAAAATACCAAGAATGTGCAGCTGCCTTTAAAACCACCATACTAGGCTACAGCAGAACTCACACCATGGAGCGTGTGCGGCTATGCAGTCAAAAGGGCCAGATGGCCTGGGGACAAATGCCAGGCAATCCCTCAGGCTGCACATTTTTAAGCACGGAATGGTGCTAAAGTAAAAAAAAAAAAAGAAAAGAAAAGAAAAAAAAAACAGAAATGCGAAAAGAAAAAAGAAAATCCATGGATAAAATGTGTATTACTAAGTCCAACTTCTGTACATCCAATCAGAATCCATTAATTAAAATACAAGGTAGATTTTGATTAGAGATGCACCATTAAGGCTTTCAATGGATTTGCCAATTTAGCACATAGAAAGAAAAAACTGCTTTTTGATGGGAGAAGTCGTTTTAAATGCCCCTAAACTCTATTAGATTTTTAGTACCGGTAATCTATTAAAAAATACATCAAAGTATATTGTACTTGTTGATATATTTATAGACTAAAATGGCGGGAGTTGTACGTTTATACATTTAATGAAAAATAAAAATAAAAATTCTGTGTTCACCAGCAGATAAAGTTGATAAAAGGAAAATTTCAGTCTCTGAGCAACTGATTGGTGCAATTCAAAATTGTTTTTAATAAGTAAAAAGGCAAGCATAAACTCAAGATAAAAGAGAACTGAAAAGAATTTAATTGGCAAAAAAGCACTAAAAATAAGGAATAAATTACATAAATTGTTTCTCTTCAATTTACATAACAAATTGTAAATTGATTGTTGCTGCTATTGCTGAAGGATATTCTAGTGAAACCCATTGAGCATTTGACAGCCTACAGCTAGACAAACACTGCACGCCTGGTATTTTCAGTCGTTATATTCAACTCCAGCTCAACCTGTATGAATACATCACACTGTATGACTCGATGTTCGGATGCAGCCTGACTGCTCACACTGTACTACACATCACAGCCTTGAACCTGAAACTGCAAAGAAAATTAAAAAAAAAAAAAAGAAAGGGAGGAGACATTCGCCCAAGAATTAGAAAATGCTCAACAAAAACAAACATGTTTGCTTAGCAATCCTCGCCATTCTGTGCGGAGAAGCTTAAGCTTTTTATTGTTAAATAATAAATTTATGAATGTTAGGGAGAGAGAAATGTGTGGACCATAAATTAAATATGAAAGGAGAAATGCTTAGGGGAAAAAAGTATATATCTTTATGTTGCTTTAAGACAGGGGTGTCCAAAGTCGGTCCTCGAGGGCCGGCATCCTGCATGGTTTAGTTTTCTCCCTGGTGGTAGTAACAATCTTCTCAGCAAGTCAGTATTCTCCTAAGGCCTCTAATGAGCCATCATTTGATCCAGGTGCGTTAAACCAAGGAGAGAACTAAAACACGCAGGATGCTGGCCCTCCAGGACCGACGTTGGACACCCCTGCTTTAAGACGTGTGAAGTTCATAACCTCCAATATTTCAATTTCAGCTTCTTTTATACTGTCATGTCCTCTTTCATATATGCAACATTTAATTACAATAGTAATATATATTATATTGCTTGTCTTACTTAATGACAGTAAGCCAGTTGTCTATATATTTTGAGTATCATTCCAGTGAGTGACTTGAGAGTGTGAGCTTCAGGTAAAATTGGCACATGTCGCTGCTTCAATACTGCGTACGCCCCTGCAACACGAGGGGCATATGCAATTTGTACAATTGGGTTTTTGGGATCTTGTCGTGGGGTGCTAATCGCTTCTCGTTCCCCCCATATACTACACGATGCACGACACACGATTAAACCGAGACTCGCCTGACTGCAAAAGTTGTCGCACCACTTGGAAAAAACGAGAATCATAAATACTGCCTTACATAGGAGATCAAACTCTGTCTCTCCATTTTCTCTTGAGAACAGGGATTACATTACCATTTACTTTCACTACTCCCCTTCACCTATATATTCTGTTGAACATCAATTTCATCAATAAAGCATCATTAGAGTATCCACATGAGCTGCTGCTGAGTGATCTCACCTTGCCGTGCATGAGCAGCCTTATAGTAAGGGTGACATTGAGTCCGCCTTCAATTACTCCGGAGTCCATAACTGCAACTATAGTGGTCCGTACAGAAACTGAGAATCTTTGGTCACAGAGATGGATCTAAATAACATAAATACAGAAAAACATTATTATGCATAAGAATGAAAAAGGAATTGTATGCTATAACACAGCAGTGTTACAGCAGTTTTGCTTCATGCTTCAAACTTTATTACAAGTTCATAATTCTATTGGTGGATAAGTATTTCAAGGCATGGGATAGTATGTAATAAACTCAATAAATATTTTGTTAAGAAAAATAAATCAGAAAATATCCACACTCCTTTTAAATTCATATTTCAGACTAAATGACAAACACAGCACGTAATTGGTTTACAAGTCGCTAATTAAAATGTTAATTATCAAGCACATTGATGGATACCACAAGAGAAAATCTTAAGCTATAAGGTTTTTCTGCAGTTTTGTTGCAGGCTTTCAAAATGTGGATGAATGCTGATCCATCCACATCACCAGCTAGGTGGAAGGTCTTCAATTCTAAATCTATAACCTCCAGGGGAAAAAATAACATATGGTAACATGCTAACTATGTTCGCTAGCCTTGAAACAAGTTTAGTAACAAACTGGTTGCCGTGTTTCTTCTAAAGGCTCATCTGGACGACTGTGTTTTATTTGCAACAAACATAAATTAATTCGATTTAAAATAAGCGCTAAACGCTTATTTTGAAGATTTAATGAGAGATTTTAAATTGTTAAAGATAAAAGTCTCTTAGCCCTCCTTAGCCGTGCTAGGAAAATGAATGGAGCATGCATGTGCTTGTTAGCATATCTAGCTAGTTAGCTTACTTCGTCAGCATTACGAACAGATTCTAACTCAAATCAAGGTAAATTGAATTGCATTGTTGTTATCTCTTAAACAAATGTGCTTGGTAAACTATGAAAATTAGTAACTAAAAGTGCCACAAAGGGACTCTCTTTTGTAGTTCTTTAAAATAAGCTAGGCTAGGCTAAGCTAGCCACATCACTCCGAGCGCAGATTGCGTGCTCATCGTCCTCGTGCGGCCTATTAGCACGCTGCACAGGCGCGATTTGTTTCCGCTACTTCTGACCATAACAAATAT
Source organism: Brachyrhaphis roseni (assembly GCA_903066815.1). NCBI lineage: Eukaryota > Metazoa > Chordata > Actinopteri > Cyprinodontiformes > Poeciliidae > Brachyrhaphis > Brachyrhaphis roseni. Next base: position 11,124 of record CAEFZY010030990.1, read on the forward strand.
GTTATAAAATAAGAAACATCACAGAAAACTCACCTGCTTAGAGCGCTGCTGACTGATCGGGGGGAGGGTTGGGGTTGTAAGGGTAGAAGGGGAGAGGTTCGGGAGGGTAAAAACCCGGGGGAGAGTTTAGAAAGGACTCGGGGAAGAGGGAAGAGTGATGCGAGATCGAGCTCCACTCCTTTACACAAAGACAACAAAACTGTAACCTTTGAACTACCACCCTTCACCCATCACAAACCCTTACCAGCGCCAGCCAGGAGTTTGAACTGAAGATGCTCCAGACAAATATCACTTCATACACATGTGATGCTACCATACGGTAAATAATAATAATTACATTCAAAACAAATTATATTTTGTGTTGTTTTTAAAATGATACATAAACGTTTTGTGATTAAAAGTAGATTACAACCAGCTAAATAAAACTCTAATTGATCGTCAGAAATTACAAAAATTAGAATATCTTAGGCAAGGTTTGATAAATAGTGTTCAAAATAAGATATTTAAAATTGAAAGGCCAATGATGCTTAAAACATTATTGCTCTGCTTTAAAAAAAATAAACTATATTTAAAAAATGTATAACAAAAAATATCCATAGAACATTTTAAATTTTGTCAAGGTCCAGCTACAACTTTATTTTATAAATTTTATGTGATAGACCAGTACAATACAAAGGTTTATATGAGCACATTAGTGAATTAACAGCTTTTTAAAGTCTAAGAAACACACCAGAGAGGGCACAGATAAACTCTTGGATGAGTTTTAAGCTTGCAATCAATTATCTGAATTGGAAAAAGCATGGCTGACCCAACCACAAACCTACCCTGATGTGATTGCTCATATAAGCCTACAGACTTGGCAAAGGTGAATTAATCAGAGAAGCAGCCAAAGTTACCATGACGACTTTGGAGGAGTTGTAGAGATCCTCAGCCTTGGTGGTAGAATATTATTTGTGTGATTAACTTTTTGATCTACATGCAAAACAGTGAGGTGTGTGTGGAGGAAAACAAACACTGCATGACATCATGCATAACAATATGGTGGTAGTGGCACCATGGGGTGAGTAACCTTTTCTTCTGCAAACAAAGAGAAGTTGGCCAGAGTGAATATGAAGATGGATGCAGTTAAATATAGATCGGTTCTGTGAAATGTTATAGGTGGCCAAAGACTTGACAATTGAACAGATGTCAAGCTTCCAGCAGAATAGCAATCCTAAACATACTGCCACAGCTCTAATGGACTGGCGTAGATCAAAACATATTCATGTGTTAAAACATCCCAGTCAAATACCTGACAACCTGTGACAAGACTTGAAAATTGATGCAAAGATGCACCTCCGTTCAGTCAGGCTGAGGTTTAGCTTTTTTGCAAAGAAAATAGGGCAAAAACGTTTGTAGATACACAAAGCAGGTAGAGATGTACCCAAAAAAATACTTGCAATTGTAATTGCAGCAAGAGGTAGCAATTACAAAAAAAAGAAAGAGGTAGTTTAAAAAGGCATTGTCTCCGGCAACTGTATATACACAGTACAAGAATGCCAAAATTTGTAGATTTTAGTTTTTATTGTATTGATTTATTTACACAAAGTTACAACAAAACACAGCAGTTTGTGACTGTAACAAGACAAAATGTGAATCTGTTATGGGTATGACTGTACATCCAATTATGGAGTAACATTTTTAAATATTTTAATAAGTTTTGAAAGAAATTAGAATAGAAATCCAAGAAAAAAACTATACCTTGTTAATGTTCAACATGACATTATACTATACTCTACCAGTTATCTGGTACAGTAATAGTAATACAAGACTATTAAATACATTTACAAATTCACGTAAAAGACAACTTTTTATTTGATGACTTGTATTTTTGCATTTACACTAATGAAATAAAAAACAAAACAAAACAAAAAACAGTAGCAAACAAATCCATATGCCAAAATCCTTTACTTCAACTGTATACACCGACTGAAATTTAAATTTAGGCCCTGGAAGAAATAGCTTGTGTGACTTCAAATGTCAAAAATGCACTATAACTGATATTATAACATAATGTACTTATGCAGTGATTTTAGTTGGATTATTGGATGATTAATGCTCTGAAGGCCTCAATCTGAGTCGCTGCTGCTGCTGGACCACTGTGAAGAAAACATGTAAATAAATATTTTACACACAAAACAACTTTTGTTTTATTTGATAGAGAAAAACTTCCAGTGAAAATGAAACTGTTGACATTGAACTTCTACTATTTAGATAGGGGTATAAATATAGCTAAAAGGCCAAAGGGAGGTGGAACTAGCCTCATGTTGTATTCTGTCAAGATACCGTTTCGTTCAGAAACCTAAGCTTGTTTCATGAATCAGAATCAGAATTTCTTTTCATGTATAAAGCACAACAAACTTAAATAAAAAGTTCCTGACTGAGTTTCTATTGCTTTTAGACAAAGATAATTGCTTCAGGACTAACCTATACCCTTGTATTATTATTTCAGGTGCCAGAATAATCATTTTAATTAACATCTGTGCTTTTTTTAACCAAGCCTCACCTTGCCATGCTTGTAGTGACCATGCATGTGATATTTGTGAGCCTTCTTCATCTTTTTCCTCATTTTCTTATTAGCTTTGTGAGAAAGTAAGCCCATTCCCACTCCAGCTAATATTCCAGCAGCAGGGTTAAACCCATCATGGGGATGATGATGATGATGATGACCTTTGTGTGGGCCATGACCGAAACCTTTTGGGAAGTGCAGGAGGTGACCTGCACCTTTGGGATGACAAGGATATCCTGCAGGGTGCATGGGATATGCATGAGGTCCAGGAGGTCCATAGGGCATAACCCCTGGAGGTCCATAGGGCATCGGTCCTGGAAGACCATGGTGGATCATGGCCGGGCTCACAGGAGCGGAGTAGTGGCCTGGAGGATACTGGGCTGTAGGGTATCCAGAGTAAGCAGGATGTGGAGCCTGGGGGTAAACCCCAGGTCCAGGGGCAGATAAATATGGAGCACTGTATCCAGGAGGGAATGCAGGATTTTGTTGACCCATTGGAGGGGGAGGAGGACCTGATGCACAAAAGAAGCACAATCATACACCTTCTACTTCATAAAAGTTAGAATGGGATAGAAGGCTTGGTATGCTTACCTTGATTTGGCCACATGGGTTGTGTTTTAGCTTGATCAGCAGATAAGTACAAGTCTCAGAAATAGTCCTAAAAATAAGGAACATTTATGGGTTAAATCATTTACAAACATGCAGTAAAGACAGATTGTAAAAAGTCTATTACCAGCTCTGTCTCATTTTATGTTCTACATATTCAGTGGTTCAACTACCTTAACAAAGTGTACCCTAATTAAAAATAAAGCCTCTATAAAAATTAAACCAAACAGACAAGAATAAATCCAGCTTTGAGAAGATTATGAAGCCGGGGCCTGTACAAAACTTTGAGGGATCTTTGCAAAGTATGGACTGCTGCTTCAGGAGTCACCAGACACAGAAGAAGTGAGAACATGGGCAACAACTAAGTTCTTGTGCTTAAACTACTCCTGACCCAGAGTAAACATTATGAGCCATAGAGAATAGGACCAAACTATCGTTCAGAGGTACAAGTACTTATTCCAGAAAAGTTATGCTACATTGATGTAGTAATTCAAGCAAAAGGAGACCATAACTTATACTGTAATCATATACTGTACTCCACTGGCCTCATGTAAATTATTCAAACTTTTTAAGAAACTGAATTTTGATCAAAATAACAATAAAGATTTTAAATCCGTAATCCCCAGTATTGAGAAGTAATTATATAATACATTACTTTTTGAACTGAATTAAGTAAAATAACTTGTGCCCTGTGATGGACTTAATGGGTAGAAATCAACTTGTCAATGAGATTCTGATATAATGAGATGTTCAGACCAGAAAAATTGTACTTTTCCACATGTTTGAATGCTCATTTTTACCTCCGTGTTCTGTTCAACACATATGGACTAAATGACAAAAATGCTTTTCCGTAAGGCTGAATGATGAATGACAGCACCACATTATCCTTTAAAAGGAATGTACGAACACACTAAAATAAGCTTTACAATAGAAAGATAGCCGTTTTACAACAACAAATAATTTTAAAAACAAATTTTAATGAAGCGTAAGATTAACTCAAACGTGTTTATTTACACATATAAAGAAATTAGCATTGTTTAATTATGTCTCAATCATTAGTCCGTCTTTAAACTATAACAACCAGCACTTTCTACACTTACTTACGCTAGTTTTACAAGCAAAACAAACACCACAAAGTACATGAATCCTGTAATTATGGAAGTTTAGCACTGTTTCATATAATAGCAAAGCCCTAATGTCCGTAAACATAAATGCCTACCTGAGGAAGTTGTCTCTGTTTTTGGAAGGCTTTTGCTAGAAACTTGTAAGGTCTTGTTAGTCTTCCGCATTGAAGCTATATTAAAATGCAAAAAGATGCCACGCCTTCCCTTAAAGGACACGTACGTACTGACAAAATGCAGCAGCTGACGGGGAATGAAAAGTTGAAAGACTTGTTCTGTTTTGCTTTGTCACTCACCGAAGCTACGATAACGCTCGACAAAGAACACAGTGGAGGATGTTTCCACAGGGAGGAGTCAGGAGTTACCATAGAAACACTCACATGACCTCTTTGTAGGCTATTCACACCTGTGAATGGTACCTGCACCAGAACGCCATTACATCATGGACCAACTGTCACAAAAATGCTTTAGACAGAATCACATGCTTTATAAAATCAATATCAGGAAAACATTTATAAAGAGAAAATATTCAGTCTATTCAGGCAATCATGACAGTATAAATTATTTGTTATTTTTGTGGTTATACATTTTGATGACCTCCAACACTTATACAACATAACCAAACAATTATTTTAGAAATAAACCTGAAAATAAACCCAAAAGGTCCTGTATCACAGAAATATGCTCTTATTTTAAATAGGACCAAAGTAAATGATGTAAGATTTAATTAAGTGTGTGGGGTTTTTTTTATGCTTTAACTTTTAATATGTGATTGAATCGTACCAGAATGGCGATGAGTCAGCAAGTCTAAACATAGGAATAAAACTGAATATATATTTCATTAATCATTATCTTTATCAGTGATGTGTTTGTGTTTTACTATGTGATAAGAACAGAGATTATAATTGGAAAAACCTTAAAGTAAGCATTCTAAATCAGTGTTGATCAAAATAGATATGATTTTTTTTTAATTAAACATAAAAAATATAAAACAAATGCAGGCCTGTTAGATAAACACGTTTACTGTCTACATATATAATTTAAATTACTTTCACTATATTGTAATTCTTTAATACAGCATCAAAGAACAGAAGAACATTCTATAGCATATCTAGAGTAGAAGAAGAAAGTTTACACAGCCGTGCAAGCATGTTCTAATGCAGAACAATTTTATATTTAATATTACAGGACAAAGAGGAAAATCATCAGATAGCGTAGTGTTGTATGACAAGGTATGAAAACATTAGATATTTAACAAAAACTGAAGCATTATCGTACTGTGAAGAGATTTGTGGCTGATTCAGAACAAAGATGGGTTTGTATGGATAAAGGTATAATGAGGAAGGTTTCCTTTCAAATTCATTTAAAAGAGCAGCTGTTAAAATGCCCTTACAAAGCAACAAACAGTTATTTGAAGCTGCTGGTGTCTTTGGAACACCAGCAGCTCTGGAGGATCCTCCAGAGGCTTGCGGTGCATGAACCTACTATTCGGCGACCCCTAACCAGTGCTCGCAAGCAAAAATGGTCGCAGTGGGCCCAGCCGTACATGAAGATTAATTTTTAAACAGACTTGTTCACTGATGACTGCTGTGCAACCCTGGATGGTCCAGATGGACTCAGTAGTGGATTGGTGGTGGATGGC
>CAEFZY010030991.1:0-28494 GCA_903066815.1 Brachyrhaphis roseni
CCCCATATGATCATTTTCTCCAAATATCAGATTTTTCCTGCAACTACAACTTAATTTGAGCCTGAGAGGGTTAATTATCAAAAAAATAACAGCAAAGCTGTTCAGTCTCAGTTATTGTCTATAAATCCCTGCCTGATGAGGCCTCATGACTTTAGCTTCAACAGATGAAGGCGTAAGTTCAGCTCTGGCATTTTATGAGCAGCAAGTTACTATATGTTCTTATGATAATAGCAAAAAGACTTCAGCCTTAAAAAACACTTTAATCAACAAATTCACTGTACTAGTAGCCCCAAACTAAACTACTGAGAAACAGCTAAAACAATGCTGAAACATATAAGCTACTAAAAGCAAAAACAAAGAAAAAAATATAAAAACATAACCAATAAAATGACACAATTATGTCACATGAACTGTAAAGGTGGAGAAACTAATTTTATTGAAGAGGGATTAATAAATGGCTAAGTTAGTTGTAACCAACTCAGATTAGTTTGCACCAAAACATGCTTAACAAGCTTTGATGAAAAATATTTCAGTGTAGCTCTATGTTTAAGCTCGTTGCCCTGCAGGAGGATGAACTTAAGATCCATGAGCTGACGTTAAGTTTTCTGCCCACATAGCAGTTGGAATGTAGATCAAAAGTTTTAGTCCCGTCTAACCAGAGCATCTTCTTCTGTGTTTTCTGTTTTCCGACATGTTTTGTGGCAAACTGTAAACAGGACCTCATATGACTTCCTGTAAGCCAAAACGGGCTGGAAGCCACTCGTCCACAGCAGCCAGACTTAGAGTACACAAACAATAATTGTCTCGTGTGATCCTTCCACGTAAGCCGCGGATCACCTCCGAAGTTCCCATGTTTATCTTGGATGCTTCTCCGATTGATGTTTATCATTATAGGTGGATCGCCAAGGCTCTGTAGGTTTGCGGTTGTGCCATGCACTTTCCCTCTTTGAGTAATGACTTAATCTGCACGTTAATGAGCAGTTCAAAGACTGTGATCATATTTTATAACCTGAATCTGCTTCAAACATTTTCCGTAACGTTCTCCCTGAGCTGTCAGTTCTGCTCTTTGGTCATCCTGTCACACTTTGTTCACTAGAGCTGGATTTATGCTGAAAGTAAAACACACACACAGGTGGAGTCTACTTACTAAGGTTATTTTCAAAAACAATTTAAAAGCTAGAGTGGATGGAGCTGACTTTACATCACAATTTACAGTATAAATATGCATATAAAAGAATCTATGTCATCGTTTTGTGCTCTTGTGATGTGCTATTACATAAAATCTCAGTAAAACACATTGCTTATACAGTATTTGCAAAGTCACTAAATGTAATAAAAAGTTCAAGGGCTGTAAATACTTTTGCAAGTTTGCGCGACCATTTGTTTTAAAGCACGGTCTCCTGTTTTGGTCAAAATGTCACGCTTTTGAGGCAAAAGAGAAAAAAGCTTCACATCATTAAATATAAATAAGATGAATTCATGTGATGCGAGGTTCCAGCTACAGGAAGCTTGGACTGATTTAACCCAGCTTCACCCCTCCAGGTGTTTGGAGGAGAAATCTGGAGACCTTGGCTGGTATCTGTGCTCAGCCCATAATATCTGTTCATTTAAAAAACCAACAACCCTTCAGGCTCAGGTAATGAGCTGCTTTTAGCCAATATTAAAAACAAAAGTTTTATTTGCTGAGACTCTGTTTAGAGAATTTATGTCTCGGTGTTAACAGTGCTATTGCAAAGGTTTTCACTCTTTATCCTTTTCCCCATGAGATTACGTCATTGTGCATGGCTTCCTGATTGCTATCCTTTGGCTTGATATTCTGCATAATGTCCTGTGGTTGTCGTCCTTTTGATCATGCTGAAAAGTTGTGCTTAAGGTCAACCGTTTCTTCTAGAAACCAGATTCAAACGTTCTCATCAGTTACACAAAATCTTCCGGGTCCCGAAGCAGCAAAAACAGCCCCAGACCATCACAGCACCGTGTCTGACTGTCGGCGTGTTGTTGGGACCCAGTTCTTCCAAAATGTTCCACTTTTATTTGTCAATCCACTGAATATTTTCCAAAAACTCTGAGGGATTATAAAGAGGTTTTTGGCACGTGTCTGATGAGGGAATTTGCGTTCCTTTAGGTTTCTTAGCATTTTACACCTTTGGCCATTTCTGCCCAGTCTCTTTTTCAGCATTTAATCATGACCTTGGATGAGTGGATAAGTGAAATTGTTCCATATTTTCTCTATTTGTGGATAATGGTTTCAGTTCAAATTCGCAAGCCACACCATAAAATGTGGTTAATCTCAGTTAATTTATGATTTAAAAGAGTTTTTCCACATACCTCAAGTTGGTTTAGATCACTTTTTCCCTTAATAACTGAAATCATTTGAAAACTTCCCTGCCATTTGCCTTTTTTTAAAAAACTTATTTCAAACCTTTAAGAGCAACAAAAAGCAAAAACAACAAAAAAAAAGTTTGAGGGAGGAAATAACTTTTAAAGCGTCGTGATTTGGGTGTGTCTGTCTTTTAGATTAAAGTTACATTTTAAATATACAAATTTTCTAGCAAAATAGTTGTGAGGGGATTCCTCCTCGACATTCTCTCATGTTCATCTTCATTTAGCATTTTGGTTAAACAAAAAGGCCTAAAGGAGAAGGATGTATGGATGCAGTGGTATTTTAGGCTGACTTTTCTTTCTGGAATTTCTTTGGCCGGAATCCATCGCCTCCCTGAGGGAAAGTCATTGTGCTTGCACATAAACACAAGCACATGCATAAAGCACATGTGTTTGCAGACCCCACTTGATTTTAATGCAATTTACAGAACTGTGTTCCATTATGGCTTGATCTTATCACATTAGCAAAATCACGAGGTTTCTAAACACATGTGATCCGATCAGGGGAGCAGTCGCACTCAGGACTCCTGAGGTTTTCTTGGATGTAGGAAAGTGGGACGAAGACATCACTGCAGCAGAGAGACGCATGCTGCCTGAGTGACTGATGACCTGCTGACTGGGAACAGCTGACTGCTGCTTCAGTGTGCTTCTTTGTTGGTTGCAAATGCGATTTAGGTTGGAATGAGGAATTTCTGGAGACGCTGCCACAGTCCGGCTCCTGTTGCATCCGTCGCTGTTTCCTCCTGCTGCAGTCATTCGGCTAAGGAGCAATAAAATAAAGCATTAGCTATGACGCCAGTGAGTTCACTTGGGATGGTGGAGGAAGACGGGCCAAAAATGTGCAAACACGTGAGCTACTCAGTCAAAAAAACCAGAAAGAGAGAGAGAGAGAGAGAGAGAAAAGTCTGCAAACAGAGCACTGGAGGGAAGTCGGTCAGTCAGCTGAGGGATGCTTTCTGTTCCTATGCTTCACTGACTTTCTTCTGTCAGCCTCTGTTTTATTCTGATGCAAATCTCAGTGGATAGATAACTAAAGTGTTTGTGTCTTCCCCATCTGTGATTGACTTCATGCTCAACTAGTTTGTTCTGGGAAAATGGAGAAATCTGTTGACCTGCCAATAAGTAAACCCCACCCGACTATATAACCCAATAATGGAAACACACACAAATTACAAAAACTCATGCATGCACGGCTGCGAGGGTAGAAATTATCTTTATTCAGGGGCATCAAAGTAAAAGTGCATGAGCACAATGTGGAACAACTCCGAAAATTATATGATTTTTGTGAGTATAAATAGATCATATTTTGGACATCCAGGACCCTGTTTTGACCCACTTCGAAGCGAGGAGTCCTAAATTTACCCCGGCAGAAACATTTCAGCATGGAGTCACCACAAACTTTCCACTGTCCAACATTTCTATAAGTTTGTGGTGTGTTTTGAGATTATTGCTGGCTCTAATGAGCTGCAGTTCTGCATGTGTGTGTGTGTATTTGTGTGTGTGCCCACGTGCGATTGCTCCCAGATGTACTTACATGACTTGGGTGGGTCCCCCCAGCTGCATGCAGCAGACAAAGACACTGAAGGATGACGAATGAAATGACACCATTTTCACCGTACAGCTGTTTACCTCAGCCGACTCTTAAAGTCCTGTGATTATATTTATTCCCCCTCTAATACTTCAACTTAATGTCCTTTTTGCACTAATTAGAGCTTTAATATGTGTGTTTAGTGCCAAATATTCATGTGTGACAGTAAAACAAATATTACATCTGAAGTGCTCGACATAAATTAGTGCCACATGAGAACTTTCCAGTTTATTTGTTATTACTGTTCACACAGTACTTTGTTGCTGTTGTGCATTTAAAGTTGAAAAAGTGTACATCTAGGAAGTAGATGAACACTTGTACTCAGGAATTCCTGAGTATTCAGGAATGAAAAACTATAGCAAATGCTAAGACCTAAAAATGTAAATGCAATTGAGATAAAGTATTTGTGTTTTAGCCAGAAACCTTTGACTGTCAGGTTAAAGAAATATAGCTTTTAGGTTTCCTTGACTGGGTTTTGAGAGTAACCTTTTGCTAGTACTTTTGATTTTGTTTCACCACCAACATCCGAAGCGTAGGGATTGAAGTACTTACCCTTCTTCTCGTTTCCTCTTGATTTTATGTATGTCTGTAAGACTATAGGATCTGTCCGTCTTTACTCTTCTGTATCTTGAACAAATAACAACATCATGCTTAACAAAGGTGTCCAAGTCTTACTCATATTGGTCTCCTTTAAACATATTGATGATATGGATCTATTTTAAACAAAGTTGTTGTGGCTTGAGATCTTCTGATATTGAAACGTCTTCATTTTGTCATCTAGATGAAGCCCTAATCACTGGCAGCCATCTTTACTTTTTGTTCATGAGCGGAATAAAGAAAATGTGAATTTTCCAAAACCAGAATTGGGACTGGAGAAATCAGAAGAAACCAGAAAATCTATAAAAAAAAACAACAACTAGTTTTTGAATCACTATTTAGAATTGAAAGAATATTTTTGTAGATGTTGAGTTGATTATTGGGTGTGAAGTTCGTGGAATGTGACGTGTAGAGGCTGATCGGTTTGGAGAGTGATTGAAACGCTGCTACTTTGTAGCTGTTTGGAGACGGACTTGTGCCTGGAAATCAGAAAGTATTTGGACTCCAGTCGAGTCTGAGCGGGAGGGAGGGGGACAGAATGAGAGATGACCCAGTTCTGTTTCACACAGGACCGGTGCCAGAGGCACAGAGACCGTGGAGGCTGTGATGCACGTGACGGGCCTGGGCTGGGCCCCGGTCCACTCGGGAAACGCACAATGTCTCGTTTGTTTTAAATGACTGTACTGTAGGAGCTGGTCTCCCTCTTCCCTCTTGCTGTCTGCTGCGAGCTCTGAAATGTGGAAATGATTTTTGCCTTTGGATCGTAGCCAGATTGTTTTGGGGACTGATGTGTTTTTCCTTGTCTTTCTTTTCCACTATCAGTGTTTTACCATCTTTGAAAATCTTTCACCTGATAAAACTCTGTGATTTTGTCAAATCGGCTGGGAGTTTTCAACTAAGGAGGGGCATTTGGAAGGAGAACACAAATGCATACCAGCCGCTGGCTCAGGGGAATGAGATCTGAACCGGTTTGAAGGGGAGGAGAGGAGAGTGGTCTTGATGGAGGGACTTTCTTCACACTATCATATTTGTTGTAAGCCATTTAGTTTTACCTCTAGGGTGCTGTAGTTAGTGTGGAAATCACCTTCTATGTTCCAGAAGCACACCCTGCCAGCTAGCCTCTGCTGACTTTAAGAACTTATCCCCTATATTTTGTATCATTGGAAAAATAAAAGTTCTCCAAACTACACAATACATGTGCCTCCCACCCGCCTCTGCCACTAGACACAACACGAGGACTGTAGTGTAAGGGAGTTGTCACACCTGAGGTGTTTTGCCATTTAAAACGAACTCTGGTTCCTTTCCCTCCTTGGTGTGGTTTGTTTGTGTACCCAGACCATTTGGAGGAGTTGGGCACGGTATGCTTCCAAACGAACTCTAGAGCAGTCCATGGCCTATCGTGTGAATCTGATGCAGACACAGCTACCAGGTGCAAGCTTGATCTAAGCGCCTTGCCGTAGTCAAGTATGTGTTGCATTGTGGGATGCGGTAGAGTAACCAAGCCAACAAACAGTGGCGGCGCACCCTTTCCTATGCAACTGTTAAGACATCTTCTCATAATCATTCAGTATGTTTCTAATTTTGCCTGAAAACAGCAAGAAACCCACTAATGATGGTATTTAATGGTTTTTCACTAGTTGAGAGCACGGCACATGCTCCCTGTATTTACATTTGGTACTCTTGTTCTCATGTGGTTTGCAGTGACAGGTTTGGATTTCGCTTGGATTTTTCTTGATCACCCCCCCCCCCACACACACACACACACACACACAAAACCCCGACAAGTTAGCGAACTCATCAACTGATTTGGACTGATTTGCTGAATGTCTGCACACCAACTGGTGAGGTTTCTGCTTTAGCAAACTGTGAGAGCTTCATTTTTTCAAAAAAAGACATTTGAGTCGGATGGGGAAAATCAACAGATTGTATCTTGGCAAGCTTTGAGTTTGATTGCAAAGGTGGGGAAAACAAACTATGGTGGTGAAATCATCCTTAGATCACACATTTTTAGGTGATACTTACACTCTGCAGCTGTCTTCTAAGATTATCCAGAACTCCTCTTTATCTCTGGTTTTTCTCAAACACAGACAGACAAGTGCAATGTTATAATGTTACATGCACCTGAGAGTCCGGCCAGTTCGAATGTCAAGAACAGACAATGAGTTTATTACAGAGTGCCTTCCTGTACAATCTGTGGCCCTTTCATCACGTTTGATGGAAGTGCGCTGCAGAAGTTGGATTCAGGCTGAGCGCTTTTGTTTATGCCTGTTTGCCTGTAACCCACCGAAAAAGTTTTTGACGTTTTACTGTCTGGATAGTGAAGTGGTGTAAGGTTTAATGAAACATCCAGATGTGACATTGGGTTCAGAATACTAAAGAAATCAAAATCTTCTTTTGATTTAGTTTGTTTTTAAAAGGTTTTACGAGCCACAAAACATTGAATGTCGGAGTCGAGGTTGTCCCCATGTCAAATGCAGACTCAAACTGCAACATAGGCCTTCGAAGAGGACAGGAAGTTTGAAAGCAGATGCTAAATTAGCTGCTGTTAGCAACTAATAATCTATTCATGGGATTCTCACGGTGCTTCTAAATCATTCTAATCCTGTAACAATTTCTTTGGCTTGCCAAGTGCCAAAAAAACTTAAATGTACTATTTAAAAACATGGGAGGTTTCTTCAGTGGCTTTACCAGGCGGAGAATGTCTTTTTTAGGACACCTGGTTGAGAAAACACTACAACAAACTACTATTACAACTCTAATCAAATATTGACTGAGATTAAAAAATATTTAATTAGTAGTTCAGTCAAACTGCAGTAAGATTCTCATTTTCAGTAGTTTTAGATGGAAGTAGTTTGCTCTTATATGGCCCTGCTCGGAGTAGGTGTTTGCTTTTCTCCCCAGGAGATTTTCCTCCTAACTCTAAAGTCGGATCGCTACCGTCTACTGCACTGCTAGGTTCAACAAGTCCAACTTCAATCCCACTAACATATTCCTTTGGCTTTCTTATCACAGTTTGGATGGGTTTTTGTGGTGTCAACATGCCCCACCGGTTACTGAGTGTTATAACCTCTTTGCAATTAGTGCTGACGGTAAAGAGGTAACTACACATCTTGAGTTAAAATGTACTGTTGGTTTCTCCTGGTAGACTACAGAACCGGGCCATGCTTTGCCTCCGTGAACAACCAGATGTGCCAAGGCCAGCTCACAGGGATCGTCTGCACAAAAACCTTGTGCTGTGCCACAGTCGGACGGGCGTGGGGTCACCCCTGTGAGATGTGCCCCGCTCAGCCTCACCCCTGCCGAAGAGGGTTCATACCAAACCACCGCACCGGGGCGTGCCAAGGTAAAGTCTATTCATAAAGCCTGAATCTCTTGTTTCTTTTTCTAATTTAGTCCTGTTTCTTTGCCTCTGTCTCTTTTCCCAGTCACTTCTATCCGTTTGTATCTTAACTCGCTTTTCCTCCGACTCTTCCCCTCTTTTTCCCTGTCATGCCCTCAACCCCCGCTACAGAGGATTAGCTCTAATTGGGTTAAATTGGGTGGGTGGCAGTGCCTCCCACATGTGCCTGGAATGCCCACAGACACCCGCTGTGACAGGACTGTCAGAATTGGTAACACGGGTCAGTGGCAGTGCCACGTGGGAGAGCTCATTTCTGGTAAGACGGCCCTGTGCCTCACTGCCTCAGACCCAATAACATCAGAACCTCTGCAGGGGAGGCGGACCCGAGCCAGAGACCTACTGGAACATGGAGTACTCTGAGACCACTCAAGGTCAAAGCGTTCTGCAGATTTTCTGCCTCATTTCTTGATTTTATTTGCTCAAAATTGTTAAATGAATTAAACTGAGTCATCAGCATAGCGCATAAACCCGTTGCACTGTCTCACCGATGAGTATCCCTTCAACCTTGGTAATGTCCTGTGATTGAGGGTTTAGCGCTCTGTTAAACTCAACACCCTGCTTCAAATACTTTGCTAATGTTTCTTCACTTTTCTTTGCTTCACTTTCTGTTCCTCCTGCAGGAAATCTTCTCTTTCTTTCTTCTTTTTCCCTCATCACAATGATGAACAAAGAAAAGTCAAAGGAGGACAGACCCAGAAAAGATGTATGCTGCCTAATGTGTTCATTTTTTGTAACTATGGAATGGGAACTAGGCATTAATTACATGTTTTTTTGTTTTTTTTGGTCCAGATGTGGATGAATGCCAGGCCATCCCTGGCATCTGCCAAGGAGGCAACTGCATCAACACAGTGGGGTCCTTTGAATGTAAATGCCCCGCTGGGCACAAATTCAACGAGATCTCGCAGAAATGCGAAGGTGAGTTTTAAGCTTTGAGTCATGGTGGTGAGGATTATGTGAACTGACTGACTTTCAGAGTCAGCTTGAATGACAGAGTAGCTACACTAAGAAATATTTAAAAGAGCCTAAACATTAAGAGAGAACCACATCCGTCTCTGTGGTTTACTTCATCTCAGTAATGGTATTTGGGTTTTTACTTTGTGGGGAAAAGACCACACACTTTTCCCTTAAAATAAGTTTAATTAAACCAAAGTAGCAGTCAGTTTTCTGTCAGCTGTACAGCTCTTAAAGCTGAGGTTTTAGAGAAATGCTGCTTTATTATTGTTTTGCTCTACATTAAAGTTCCCTCATAGTTACAGTACAGATCGTCTGTTTTCACTGTTTGTCGTACTAAAAATATTTCCGATCAGGCAAATTTAAGCTGAGTAAAATACAAAAAAGCAGTTTTGTATTTAATTTATTTAGGGCGAAAACTATCCTAGTGGATCCGGTTCTGTTGGAAAAAAAAACTTTAACCTAGTTGTGTCACCTGTAGTGGCAGATATGTGTTGTACTCAGGGGTGGGCATTGAACGCATCGCTTATCATTTTGCCTTATCATGATAAGAATTGAGATTTATTGTTGTCATTATGAATTCCAAAAATTAATAATAAAAAAAAAATATCCATATTGTCAAGATTACTTTATTTTCTCTACTGTTTTTTTCAATGAGTGTATCAATAAATACCAATAAAGTAAAAGTAAATAAATAAATAAAATGCATTTAGTGTGAACAGTCTGGTGATGCAAACCAGTCACATTTCTTTGTGTGACTGGTGTCCTAAAGAAACCAATTACAAATGGTTTCAATATTTGTATTTGTTGGGAAACGATTGCTGTGCCATGCAATCACAGCAACACAGTTAACTACAAAAGAAGTAACAGATACCCCAATATTACGCCAATATTACCACAAAATATCGTGAAAAAACTTTAAGACCACATCGCCCGCCCCTCGTTGCACTGTGGCGTTTTCTCAACTTTAAATAAGAAAAACATGGAAAAGATAAAGTTTTTATGTATGTGTAGATAAAACTGATTTGTTAAACATTGTTATTTTAATTCCGCCCTATTTTATTAATCTCAAATTTGGGTTCAGAACGACCCAGAATGTGTTAAATATTTCCACCTTCGTCATGACTTGAAGAAAACAGTAAGTCTGTGAGAAAGACTGGCTCTGAAACACATCAATTTTGATCATTTCCAGACCAGCTTTAAATCTGTTATCCTGGCACTCTTCTTCAGAGAGAATATGTGCTATTTTATGCCCAATAATAATTGCCGGAAAACCTCTGGACTGTGTAAAACACATTTGAAACACGTCTAAGTCACAGTGTGTTCTCTAAACGATGCCGTGTCTGATTATGAGCGCTTCAAGGAAAGTTGAGTTTTGCTCACACAGGAGAGAATCTGCCGTGGCCTTTGGATTTAATATCCTGTGACCATGTCTCGTTTCCATCCTCTCCTCTTCGCAGATCTGGATGAGTGTTCGAACATTCCTGGTCTTTGTGGCGTGGGTGAATGCTATAACACCGTTGGCAGCTACTTCTGCAAGTGTCCCCAGGGATATTACACCTCTGTCGACGGATCCAGGTGTTTGGGTGAGTTCCAGGTCACACCGACTGTCACGCCCCATTAGATGACAAACAGGTTTATTGTGTGGTCCGCTTTGCCGTTGTTTGTCTCTGGCAACTCAAACACAGAAAGTAAAACATTTCAGTCAGGAAGGTGATGCTTCAACCTCTTTCTTTTTTCCATGAGTCCTGTGTTTGGCACTTAGGGAAGAAAAATTTGAACCGCATCCATTGTTCCATCTGGAAGAATTTAGGTCAGTAGTCAAGTGCCTGTCTGTAGTTCCACAACAATGGACTGCAGTACTGTGCAAAAGTCTTTGGTCATTCTTTATTTGCTTTATATGTGTGCATCTTTAGACTTTAATTGTTTTAAGTGATCTTCAGGAATAGTTTACCAGGTTTTTCTTTTAAATTTTTTACTGTTAGTTTCCTTAATTTGTAGTCCAGTGCCAAATCATTCTCTAAAGAGCGCTGTTTTTGTTTTTTCCACTTGATTCACACTTAAAAAATTGAGAGATAAGCCCAAACCACACAGATTAAGAGCCAACTAAATTTGTTCTCTTTAAGCATTTTTTTTTTTAATCAGTATTCTGTCAAGAAACAAATTAAGTTTCCATTATCTAACCCTAACCCTCTATGAAAAGGATCAAAGATAGTACATTTGTTCAGACAAAATTGAATCACTTAGCAGTGCTATACTGAATCCTGAAGACTCATTCCCTAAAATCTGACATAGTAGATTGTCAACAGACGTTTAAAGATTGGATCGGAAATCAATCAAAAAGCATTCAAAGTTCAAAGAAAGATTTCGAGTAACCTTCAGAAAGTTTGAGGTAATACTAAGAAACACCGGCTTCTTCGGGGCAAACAATAAAAAAGACAAGTTTAAGCTTTTGTGGAAAAAAATGACATATTATTAGTGAGGTAAGACGAGCTTGACTTTTGGAGGAAGAGAAATGTGCGTGCATCTGACTGTCAGTCCACCGGAACTGCGATGATGATTTCCAGAAAAGCTGAGAAAGTCCCTCCTTAAGCTCAGTTTCAACCAAAACAGACCAGGGAAGAATGCAAGTCGGAATAATCCATTTGACCTTCAAGCGCATTATCACACTCGCATGCATGCACACAGAAACATATGCAAACACACGCTCGCATTACCCCCCTCAGGAGAGCATGCTTGGAAGGAATGTCTGAGTCTTCCGTGCCAAAAAGCTGCAGTGCCAAACATTTTAGTCTACTTCCCATGCAGCAACGCTACAAGTCTAGACCCCAAAGGGCAGATTTTTTTTCTTTTTAATGTTAATTTTTCAGTTCATGCATACCTGGAATCATTCAAATTAACCAGCGATAAGGTGATGGAAAATTGCTCTATGCTGGCGCACATTGGTTTAGCTGTCTATGAAACAAAACGTGAATTTTTATGTTGATAGGCAACTTCAGTGTGACTCATGCTGGAGCAAGGAGCCAGAAACTGCAGGATGGAGAGAAAGTTCTCATAAAATATGAATTGATGACTTTTGGAAGTTACCTCCATTCCCAAATAATGGAAAGTCTGAAACGACGACCTCTGTTTGATTCTGCTCTTGCCAGTTTCTCAACATGCTTACAGCGCAGGTCATAATCATGCAGCGTGATTTGTTTAACTCACTTCACGCTGTGTCGTTTTTCACAGACGCTCGTGGTGGATACTGCTACGGAAGCCTGGTGGACGGACGCTGTGCCAGCCAAAACTCACAGCTGATGACTAAAATGCAGTGCTGCTGTGACAGTGGGCGCTGCTGGTCTGACGGTTCCACGCCGGAGATGTGCCCCATTCGTGGAACAGGTGGAGTCTCGAATGAGCTCACGTGATCTCAAAGTCTTAAAAGAAATAGAAATAACGACCCAAATATTTTACTTACATTTTGTTTGTAATTGTGATTGCTGTAGAGGAGTTCCAGAGACTGTGCATCCAGATACCCGATTCTAACAACGGAGTGGTGATTCCCGGTCGGATCCCTGGGACTCCTGGCCTTCCCAGCATCTACCCAATCCCAATACCTGGAGAAGTTCCTGGTCATATTCCTGGTCAAATTCCCATCCAGGTTCCCGGTCACATCCCAGTTCAAAGACCGGGCGTAACTCCAGGCCAAGGTCCAGGGCCGTATCAACCACAAGTACCTCTTCCTCCTCCTCCAGGTGCTTTCTGGTTTTCTTACAAAAAAAATGTAGTTCGTTGCTTAAGCTAACAAACTAGAAGGCATTTGAGATCATAAAACAGGCAAAAGTACTACAGGTTTATGGGCAGAATATGTCTAAAAACATTTGAAGAGTAATTTTCTTAAGACAACATATTACAATTTTGTGCAACTCTGAATTATTTTATAATTGTAGAATAAACCAGCCTTCCATCTCTGGAGACTTTTTGCTCTTCTGTTCACATTTGTCTCCAAAATATTCTTTGATTGATCTGCTTATAGAAAAGCCATCAGCTGCACTACGCTCTCTGAAATGGGACAAGAAAGGGGAGCATGGAGGTTATCTTATTTTACGTATAAAATTGTTTAGAAATCAATATTTGGTGCAGTACTGAATTATTTCTATGTCTCCATTTTGACGGTGAATTCTGCAAGTTCTTTCACGTTTGAATGTGCCAAAGGACACTTAGCAGACAGTCACAGTTAGGATTAAATGTTATGAGGAAGATTTCACATATTTAAGCTCTTAGTTGTTGGAGAGGAAGAACTGTTTATTGGCCACGTTTCCAAGTTGGCTAAAAGTCCGTGTCTAATTTAATGATCAGACATGGTTTCCATGATCTGGTCTTTGTGTGAGAGTAGCAGGCGGATTCATATGGCAGCTCATATTGGAAATGATCATCTCTGGATATTCCTGGTCCATTCCATAAGAATGTACGCTAATGTAGAAAAGAGCATTGATCTTTAGCTCAACCAGTGATGTGTTGTTGACAAATAGTTAATTTTCCTGAAGGTATCAATAGGAAGTAGACATTGATTAATGTTCGTTGTGGTTTTTCCTCTGCAGCCGTTTATTATATCAATAATTATTAGTCTTAGGAATATAAAGAAACCTGCTCTTTTTTGTGAATGCAATTGCGGACGGAAAACCGTATTTCACATTTCAGATACAGTTTATCGTATTAAAAAATCCTGAAACTGTTTTTGTTTGAAACAGCTTATTTTGTCTTGTGAATTTTGGACAAACGAAAT
Organism: Brachyrhaphis roseni; assembly: GCA_903066815.1. Taxonomy (NCBI): domain Eukaryota; kingdom Metazoa; phylum Chordata; class Actinopteri; order Cyprinodontiformes; family Poeciliidae; genus Brachyrhaphis; species Brachyrhaphis roseni. The sequence continues at coordinate 13,687 of CAEFZY010030991.1, forward strand.
TGGAGACTATTTGCCTTATGAACATAAGATTTAAAGTACTTCATAGAGACAAAATATTATAATTTATTTCAAGAATGCATAATCGTTCCTCTCAACTCTAGATAATACAAACACATACGCTTGATGTAAGTATGTTTGCTTGCTCCATTTGATTGCTTTATTTCTGAGTTGCCATGTTTATAATTGGCTGTCTTAGAATTCATGTATTCATTTTGAGCTTGCACATCCTCAGAAACTTGAACTCTATGCACCCTGGATTCAACAACCTTTTGTTGAATGTATATGTTGTTGTTTCTGTCAGGTCCTGTTATCATCCAGACACAGAATATCACCAACATGTGCCAGGCTTTCCGTAACCTCTGCCTGAACGGCCGGTGCATTCCCATGCCGGGCATTGGATATCGCTGCGAGTGCAACATGGGATTCAAGCTGGACACCAGGGGCGAGTGCATCGGTAAGAACTGTTCAGCTGCCTTTTTTTCAGCTTGCTTTACACGAGAAAGCTTTTTGAAGCCCAGTGTTTATTCTACAGATGACGATGAATGCGACAGAAGTCCTTGTCCACACGGTGAATGCATGAACACCCCTGGTTCTTACATCTGTCAGTGTCCTCCCGGATTCCAGACTACTGCGACTCGGACAGAGTGCCGAGGTGACCCCCACACTCACCCACCCTGCAGATTGCAGGCGTACGCTGTAAGAAGCTGCGTGTGTTTACTGTACTTCTTGCTTCTTGCAGATCTGGATGAGTGCGTCGCCAACGGGCGTATCTGCAACAACGGGCGCTGTGTGAACACCGAAGGCAGCTTCCACTGCGTCTGCAACGCTGGATTTGAAATTTCAGCAGATGGCAAAAATTGTCAAGGTCCGTTAACTTGTGAGATCTACATTTACGCAGCAGAGCCAGATTTTAAAGGGTGGTTCGCTTTAATGGTCACAGTAGGTGTGACGTTTATTTTTAATGGAGTACGGATTCATTCGGGGTCTGGAATAGAGTGGGTGGGATTTTAAAAGATCATCCTGGGGATTTTATGTGGATTTCAGCTCAATGAGCTTTAGAGGACATGCAAAAGTCTTTACTAGAGTAATTAATGTTATGGAAATACTTGCACTATTTTTGCTGTCTGTGAAATGCTTTATTGTCCAAGACTATAATGTAGGCTTAATGTGAACGTTTTGGATTTTAATTGCATTACAACTCTCTCTTTGCTTAATTGCTATTTGTATGAGGTTGTCTTTCTCCGTTTTGGTTCAACAATCTGTTAGTTTTTATCCAACAACTAAGTGCAAAACATTAAAAACCTTCAACCAGGTTGAAGGGCAAATTGACATGCTGCTGGCATTGCCATTTTATTAAGTAGTATAATAGTGTCTGTGTGTATTCCTTACCAAATGATGACTTCTAACTTTGAGATTTTCAAAATCCAACAGTTCTAGTGACAGACTAAACTCCAAAAATTATAAAATACAGCAACTTTGCAACATATATTTAATTTTCTCTTACTGCTATCTGCTGAAAGTCTCCGTCTCTTTCACTCCCCTCAACCTTCTGAATAAACCGCAGACATGCCTCGACATACCATAGAAAATACTGTTTCCTGTAAATCGTGGGTGTGCAGCTCCAGTTGTCATGTTTTAGTTGAGTCTCTGCCCAAACACAGCTGATCCTAATAGTCCACAAAGTTCTACGGAGACCTGCTGTTGTTTGATTCAGGTGTGTTGAACCAAGAAAAGAACTAAAACATTCAGGTCACCAGACCTTGAGCACTGACTCTGGACACGATGATTTTTAGTTTAGCTATTTTGCCCTCTGATCTAATTAGACAAATGATTATTGGAGCAGCGGTGTTTACAAAAAGATGTTACTAATGGGTTAGTTTCGAATTTCTACATGCCTGTATTAACAAGGAGAGTTTTAAGAACTTTCTGTTAAAATATTCTTGATTATTGATCTTCTGGATGTTTTTACTTTCACTTTACATGTAATCCAGCAAGCAGGTTTGGTGACAAACACGTTGTAAAGAAAATATATGGAACCAAGAGGCGGCATAGTTGTTAGCGCAAACCCTGGTTGAAGCCTTCTGGTGTAAAATTGTTCCTCTGCTGGCACTGCAGCTCTCCCCATACAAAACCTCCGAGTTTGTTAGGCAACCATGCTAAGTTACTCAGGTTTAGTGTATGTTTGTATAGTAGTCTGACCTGTTGGCTTGTTGTTAAATAGTGATTTGCCTAAGTTGACCGAACTTTGGCCCATTGACTGACGAAAATAGGCAAGTTTCCCCAACGATCCGGCTAGTTGGCTGAATCTTCAGACTCATTCAAATAACGTTACCTGGAGCCTTTGCTAACAACCTCTGTTTTCCCACAGACCAGGACGAGTGTCTGATCAGAAACATGTGCCTCAACGGGCTGTGCATCAACGAGGACGGCAGCTTCAAATGCATCTGCAAACCCGGTTTCCTGCTGGTCACCAGCGGACGCATGTGTATAGGTGTGTTGGTGAGATGGTTTACTGTTCAGCTGAAAGTTTCCGTCAGTTTTTCCTTTTGCATAGCATGTAGTTTGCTGGGTGGCTGACTCTCTGGTATTTTATTGCTGCTGTTCAGTGAGTCTGAACAGACGGGGTAAAAAGCAAAAAGTCCCCCTAAATGTCTTGGGGAAAAAAAGCCTTTTGTTTCCTGACAGGACAGCTGGACATGTCGGCAATCAGGATCTGCCTTTTTCTGCCTAGCTCTGCCTCTAACAGCCTGTCTAAACCTATTTGGAGCGAAGAGAAAATGCATCTGGCATCTTTTTAACATTAAAACAACAAAATGACTATAGAATTCCTTGAACAGATTTATATACATATTTTTACTTGACACTATCAGAGGCAAAAAATGAAATTCACATGCCCTGTAGATAAATGGGAAACATTCTCCCTTCATATGTGTCTTTCCCCACGCTGAGTGCATCAAGTCACATTAGATTAAACAAACAGAACAAGGGCATGGGAGAAGTGTGCTCATGTATGCAGTCACAAATGAAATGTGTAGCTTAACAGGATCCTGGGGGAGAGAAGGGCGGGCAGAGGGGATCATTGTGTTTCAGTAAAATCTGGCTCAATTCCTTACACATTCCTTACACATGAACATGAACATAATGGCACACAGGCCACATTGCTGCTAGGAATTATGACTGTGACTGCCGTTAAACGGTGAGATGCCACAGGTGTCACTGAGACTTTGCTGCAGAAATAAGAGGAGAAGAAAATAAATGTTCTGCTTCTGTTTGTAGACATTGATGAGTGCGAAACTCCGGGCATGTGTATGAACGGACACTGCGTCAACACAGAGGGATCGTTCCGCTGCGAGTGTATGGCGGGGATGGCGGTGGGTCTGGATGGACGAGTCTGCGTTGGTGAGTTTTGATTGGATAAAGTGAGTCATTTCCTTCACTGTAAAATAAATATGGCAAGCAGAAATCTGAAGAACACTTTTTCCCTGCCGCATGGTTAAAGTTCATCTCTTGCATCGTCTAAAATGATTGATGTGGTTCAGTCATACTTATTCTACATGTAAATAATGTCCGATTTTGATATTCTGAAGTGTTTACCGTACCATGAAATACCATCACAGAACCACTGCCATACTTTACAGATGCACTGCCAGAATGGTCAAACTTCCTGTAAACACAGGCTGGGATGTGAACCCACCTGTGAGCTAACAGCTCAGATAACTGAGATAACCATGCAACCCTGTGCCTGAAGTTTTCCATCAACTCATTAAACTTTTATTGTCAACAGGGATGAATAAATGTTCGTCTGCTGGAGGTTTGTGTATCTCTAGTTGCTTAGTCACTGCTGACTAAACTGTTTTTTGATACATCAGTACACAGTTTTATTTCTTTGTCACTTCTAACCCTGAATTTTACCTTTTTTCCCTGATTAGTGTTTCCCTAAACTAGATGAGATGATCCACCAGTGCATGTAACAAGTGAACAGGTTTCACCATTGTTGTTAAATTAGATTTTATGGCCAATTTAATCTCTCAGGATGCTACAGTGAGGAAAATAAATAAATCTCCTGCTGATTCTGACATCCAACAAATGCAATTGTATCCCGCAGAGTGAAATAACTAGTTGAGCTCTCATAATAAATGGTGGACCTGCAGACAGAATCGGTTTCTTCCGAGCCTGACAATAGTCCAGAATATTTCAGACATGTAAGCAGATCTGCTCAAGTGTTTTTGTCATTCTCTATTAAGATTAATATATCCTAAAATGTATGACGATTCCTTTTTAGACAAGGAAAGCTTAATATGAAGACAAGAAGGATTTCTGCCAACTATCTGAATTGATTGTTTTTGAGCCTCTTGGCGCTCACGCTTGTTGAAAACTAGAAATTCTTCTGCCTTGATGTTTTCAACATTCCAACATTTCCCAAAATGACACTGCATTATTATTTGTGAGACATGTTGAAACGCTGTTGTTCTCCGGGTGGGTACTCATAAAGATGATATCAGTGCAGGAGAATGCCTTAAATCCAGGGAGAGTACGGATAGAACAGCCATTTGTTTTCGCTAGTGTGAATGTTTATTAGAGTTGCTGACTGTTGCCATTCTTTTCCCTCCGTGTTGGTCTATTTTCATCCGCTTTTGGAATCTTTTTTTTTTTTTACCTTAGTTTTGGTTTCTCACATGCATGCCGTCATGTTTTTTTTTTTCTCCAAAACAGACACACATATGCGCAGTTCTTGTTACGGTGGCTACAAGCGCGGGCAGTGTGTCCGACCTTTATTTGGAGCGGTGACCAAGTCAGAGTGCTGCTGTGCCAACACGGCATACGCCTATGGAGAGCCCTGCCTGGCCTGCCCGTCAGAGAGCTCTGGTACTGGAACTTAAATCTCTTTTCCCCTGTAAATGTATTATACCCGATCCTTCTTCAGACGGACTTTGAAAGCATTCTTTGCACAGTGCGTTTAATAAATTTTACTCAAATCAGAGTATCTAGAATCCATTACCAGATGAAACAATCCTCAGTGAGCGTTTTCCTGTTGAGAATCCAACCAAGCGATGTTTAAGAGCCTCAAAGATTTTTAGGCTAAAACTGGTTTGTTTTCATAAAACATGGTTTTCATAAAAGTGTTTACATTTTTCAGTTTGATGTAATATTCTAATCTTTAGCGTCATGTTTTCATTAGCTGTAAGCTGTTCACTATGAAATACTATGAAAAATTAACAGAAAAGGCTTGAAAATAGTCCATGTGTAATTAATCTATATAAGTGGCTTCACTCAGTAAATTCAATTAATGAAAATAAATAAACTTTTCAATAACCATCTAAAATACAGAATATGCTTTTTTGGAAATGTTTACATGATTACCAACTTTTTTTTGGTCCTTAAAGATGTGAAGTTATTTTTAAACTCATCAGCCTAGTTAAACTAAATCTAGACTTAGACATATAGGTATAAATCAGGGCAGTAGACTCTATATTGACTTTTATAGATAAGTTTTACATGCACTTTAGAAATCAGGTCTATTGTTCAGTGTTAGCTCACCTGCTGAGATTGACTGAAAGACATGTCATCTGGTCATGAAACACAGAACACAGCTGTGTATATCTCGTGTTTCTTGTGTTGCAATATAATTTGTTTAGTTGCCTCTCATTAGCCCTGCCAGTTAAAGAGTTTAAATTAAAGGACACCAGAGAAACACCACATAAAAGGTGCTTTATATACGTTTCAGCAAAATAAGAATGCATATAAATGGATAATGGTATGGTACGAAATGTCCTTGCATTTTCTTAAACTCTGGTAAAAGCTATGTTTTCTTGCATATAAATTATTTGCTTTCTTCATCCAATGTGTGTTTGTGTTTTGTTGCAGCTGAGTTCCTGGCTCTGTGTCCCAGTGGTCGCGGCACAACAGGCGACGGGAGAGGTGAGGAGAAATATGCAGACTTGTCCTTAACTCTTGTCCCGGTTAAAGAAAATAGCAAACAATTGCATGTCAGACAAGCGGTGCTGCTTGAGCTGAAAGTGGTTTGTGATCTGATCATTTTCACTCACGTGTTCAGCAGGTTGTTCTTTGCCTTCTCAGATATAAACGAATGTGCCCTGGACCCTGACATCTGTCAGAATGGAATCTGTGAGAACATGCTGCGGTCGTTCAAATGCAACTGCAACGACGGCTTTGAGGTGGACCACACGGGCAAAAACTGTGTTGGTAGGTCAACTTCAGTCAACGTGCTAACAGAAGCCCGGAGGAGAAAACTGATGACATGTATTGGTTTTTGATTTGTCCTTTAGATATTGACGAGTGTTTAACGAACACGCTGGTCTGTGACAACGGCCTGTGCAGGAACACTCCCGGGAGTTTCACCTGTCAGTGTCCAAAAGGATATCGCTTTGACACTGAAGCCGTTGCCTGCGAAGGTTAGACCAATGCTCAATCCCTGGTGCAATGCATCGCTACATATATATTATCTCTTTCTCTGTACGGTAGTGAATATCTGTTTGTGCCCACAGATGTCAATGAGTGTGACTCTTCCCCGTGTATCAACGGAGACTGCATGAACAGCCAGGGGTCCTTTGTGTGTTCGTGTTCAGTGGGCAGCTCCTTGGACAGCACTGGACTGGAGTGCATTGGTAAACAAAGAGTGGCTTTACTTCAACGCCGTAACCACAAATATTCTTTAAATGAAATGTGCACTTTTTTTTCTCCTACACGTTAAAGTATTTTTGTTCACTACGAGATTTTCTTTTATGAAACAGAGACGACTAAGAGCACCTGCTGGCTGAAGAGAGTCAACGATCGCTGTGAGGTCAACATCAATGGAGCTACCCTGAAATCGCACTGCTGCGCCACGCTGGGAGAAGCCTGGAACAGTCCATGCACTAAATGTGAAAAAGGTGATGGACGTTTTCTGTATTTTCATGATGCCAAGGCTTTGTCTACACAACACCGCTAGCTGGAAACTGACGGTATTTCTGGATGTTGATTGAGGAAATATTCCACCATGTGGCGCCTGACGAACCAACTGCTAACGTAACACATGTATATTCTGCATCAGAAGCTACTGAAATACTGAGAAGGTGGACTAGTACACACAGTATGAATCATATCTACATTTTTTTACTGTTATTTGCCCAGGCATGTGTAGAACAAACCATGTTTGAACAATTTCTAAGTGTTTTATGCATAGCAAAAAGTAGATTTGCTCTTTAGAAACATGTTTTCCACTTCTGTCACTATTACATGTTTATCTTTAGATCTGTGTGGATATTTCTGCTAACCGTTCTCATCTAAAGTTACCATATACAGCACCAGGGTAGAAATCAATAGCTTGAAATAAAAGCTTAGTGATAATCAAATTCTATACACATAAGCTGAATTAATACAAAAATAATACTTAGCTGATATAGTCAGCTATCTGGAATTTATATCCTAACCTCGCTCATATCTACAGCAGTAATTAACCCAGTTTAAAACCACCAAAACTGTAAAAAGCAAAGCTGTGTGGCTCTCATAGTGAACAGTACGGTTACTTTGACTAGCCTAACATTGACTTCATCAACCTGTGGTTTCCTCTTTGTTTTTAATCAGACACCACTAATGACTTGCATTGCATTGTACCCCTTCCTCTCTTCAGATCCAATCTGTGGTAAAGGCTTTGCCAGAGTCAGAGGAAATAACTGTGAAGGTAATGGGCTGCTGTGAGGACTTCACGATGCAGAACATTGTGCTTTTACCTTTGAGTTCAGTAATTTGGAGCGCTCAGCTCGGCTCTCGATGTTGCTTTTTCTTGCCTCTCTCTCGGCTGACTCTCAGATGTGGACGAGTGTCAAGTGTTTCCGGGTGTGTGCATAAATGGCAAGTGCGTCAACACACAGGGATCCTTTTTCTGTCAGTGCCCTCCAGGGATGACTGTTGACATCAGTGGAAGGATGTGCATTGGTAAAGCTTTCATTTTGTCACTGAATGATGTATGTATTATTTAAATTCAGAGATCTAATGCATGTTAACACTCTGTGATTGAAAGACCTGCGTACCGAGCACTGCTACCTTACCCACGACGACGAGCGCTGTGGGACGCCCATATCAGGGAAACACAGGGTGGACGCCTGCTGCTGCTCTGTCGGTATTGCTTGGGGGCCCGAATGTGATGAATGTCCAGAACAAGGCACACCAGAGTTCAACCAGCTGTGTCCTCGGGGCCCCGGCTTCTCGCACAGAGGGGACTTCATCAATGGCAGACCCTTCCTCAAAGGTACTGTTGGTAGAGTGTGACCCTACAAAAGGTGTCCCATCGATTGAACTCTAACCGGTTTCTCCTTCCGCTTTAAACCTCAGACATAAATGAGTGCAGGATGATAAACACTCTGTGTTCTAACGGGAGATGCAGAAACACCATAGGCAGCTTCCGCTGTCGCTGCGACAACGGCTACGCCCTGGACTCGGACGAGAGGAACTGTACCGGTGAGAGACTTCTGTGAAAGTTGTCAAACAAAAATGTGGAACATCTGGTATCACATTTGTTACGATCCATCCGTCTGCCCATCCACCCAACAGCCTATCTTTGGCAAATTACACATTAAAGTTTAAGATCTGTGGAAATATTCAACAATTCATTATGTATTTCATACTCGTTCTTTTAAAACTGGCCAAAAGAGTATCAAAGTCAGAAAAAATACTACATTTTGATATAAAAATGGGTAGGAACTCTGTAAAAAATTCAGAAATCAGTGGTTCAAAATGACTTTAGACGTATGTTTAGCTTCTATGTTTACGTTAGGAGCCTGAAACTTATTCAGTTTGGCTGGCTTTCAACCATTTTAGCCTTTCTTCATCATTTCTTTTCACTCCATCTTTCTGCCAGCTCTAATCACGGTAAAGCGATGTTAAGCCATTACTTACACTCAGCTCATTCAGTCTAATGGGAACCTGGCTGCTGGGGATATGCTGGAGCTGGTCCCACGCTGTCTGGTTAACTGCGTTTCTGCTGAACTGAAATGTACACACATCACTTGAGGTTTAAATGGCATTACAGTTTATGGATTCTGAGCTCTTTTAAAGGCTCTAAGTGATTAAATGATACTTGGGATGCGTTACCTCAGGTGAGTGAGAGTCCAGCCTGATTTCTCAGTGTAAAGCGTTTCATAATGCGGCTTAAAATCGAAAAGGTCAAAGCTTTTAGACTGGGGAGGAATCTGAGAGAGGAGCCACCTTATCTTTGCTTAACTTCACTTTATGGTGTTCTGTTCCTGCAGCAGTCTCTTTTCAGCTTATTTGAACTTTTATGATCCATTAGCTCGGCATGGAAACGACCTACCTTGGCCTTTTGTGTTAGCCTATTTTTTAACAAAATAGGAATTCATCTCCAATTCAGAAGCCAGTCTTTCATCTTGTACACTTTCCTAAAATTTTACAGCAGCTTGTTTTTCCATACTATTCAATAGTTTTATATAAAAATATAAGCTAGAAGAAGTAGATCAATGGTAATGGCATAAACTGACTCCTACAGGGTAATAGCGCTACAAATAGTAGTCACTTAAGAAGTGTTTATATAAACTATATTACCAACTCTATGGCGTCTTCCCTCCAAATTATTGAATTCAGTTGTTCCACTCAGTTTTATGAGTGAAAATCCAACACTCAGTCCGCCGACTGCGTCAACAAGCTGTGTCTGAGGTACTCGGTGAATTCCAGTGTAGTACGTAATAGTTCTTGTGCAATAAGTCCAGTCATGAAACTTCCTCGCTCGCTTAGTTGTGGAAAAATCCCAGTGTGGAAGACAGAGCAACACCGAGGTCTGCACGATGCGGAAGTCACCAACTATCTGCAGAGTGAACAGCCTTAAACCTCCAAACTTCATTTGGCTTTCACATCAGCTCAATAGCTAAGTAGAACGGATTTTCAGAACCAGAGGGAGTTGTGCAAAGCATGCCGCCGCGGCACGCTAGAGCAGCGGAGATGGGTTCACTTGGACGACAAATTGAGGAATCTGAGTTTGGTCAATTTCATGCTCCTAACTTTACAGCAACAGTGAGTTTATAGGAACAATGCTACGTTTCAAATTTTTTAACAAATGATTGAAATAAATGAAGTGAATAACTTGTTTTCAGTATGTTTGATAGAATCTAAAATGTATTTCTCTTTTTTTTTTTTTCCTGTAGACATCGACGAGTGCCGGATATCCCCGGACCTTTGTGGCCAGGGCAGATGTGTTAACACACCCGGAGATTTTGAGTGCGAATGCTTCGAGGGCTACGAGAGCGGCTTCATGATGATGAAAAACTGCATGGGTGAGCAATGACTCGATTTAATAAGCGTACGTCAGATCAGCTCTGCTGCTGCTGGTAAATTGATTGAGCAGTGTGCAGAAATGCCTCATTTATGAAAGGTCGTTTGGTTTGAGAGCTGGAGTGATCTTTTCAACGCGGTTAAAGCGGTTGGATCTGAAAGCAGGGAGCTATTACAGCTTGTAATAGTCTTCAGCTACAGGGAGGACCTGCAACACAGAGCCAGCACCAGAGCTCCCTTTAGCTTCATAAATTCCTGATGAGGTGCTTATAAGCACTTATGCCAAATGTGGAGCAGCCCACTTTTGGGTTGGGTGATGTAACCTAGTATTACTTTGGCTGTTTTTACTCACATATTACATACATGTTGGAGCAAAATGGGAGTTAAAATCATTCTTCCACCTGATTTGTGTTTAGAAAAGCCCCTATTTAGGCTTCCCAAGTTGTCACCACAAAGAGCCATAAAGGTGGTCCAGATTTATAATTATTAGAAGACGATCCACGGTACTGGACCTCAAGATGGAGCAAATCAGCCGGCCCTAGTCATGACTCAACAATACTTTGCATGCTGCTTTTCTTTTCAGGTTATCGATGGCACTCAATTGCATTTTTGTTATTCTCATGAATTGCAGAGTTTTCATCTGAAACAGCCAGATAGAAGCTGAGACAATGTTGTGGCAATGTTGGCATTTGGAAAGGGAAGTAATAAGTGCAGTATTATAATAATGTATCGGGTTAAATAGGTAGGCAAAACATGCAAACGGTAAATACTTCCTTGCTGTTGACGCAACAAGCTTCTCTAAAGCTAATTCGACATGTTCAACCCAGTTAATATTATTAGAAATTTTGAAGTTGTGAGACAAATATGTCAGATCCAGAGGTCTGACACATCTGTTATTTTGCCTGTGTTGTGTGTTCCTCTTCTGCCAGACATTGATGAATGTGAGAGGAACCCTCTCCTGTGCCGTGGAGGTGAATGTGTAAACAACGAGGGCAGCTTCCAGTGCATCTGCCCCGAAGGACACGAGATCGCCCCTGATGGCTCAGCATGTTTAGGTGAGCAATAACATCAACTTCCTCTTTTTTCCTTTTCTTTTCTCTCCCCTGTTTAGGGATTTTTGTTAGAGTGTGTAATATCCTGAGGATGGTGATCAGAAGAAGTTACCGATTGGGTCTGTCGGAACAGAGAGGGAAAAAGAAGCGTTGGGACATCTGGCTGGGTTTCTGTCTCTGCGTGTGTGGGTGTGTGTGTGTGTGTGTGTGTGGCCTCACTGAGCCCTGCAACACCTGCTAATGTGTGTGACGTATATTATTGGACAGATGCGCTGATGGTGCATCAGTGTGAACGATAATATTAAAGTTGGATCTTGTCAAATCAAAGACAACCCTATTGTAGTAATATACTTTAGGAAGATAAAATAAATTTTTTGCTAAATGTTTCAAATTTAAATATATTCACATCTAAAATAAATCTATATTTTTAATTACTCTTTACTGTTTTACAGGATTTACTTTTAATTACTATTTTGTTTTCATAAATATGTTAAGTATTTTCCAGCTTGGTCGTCTAGTTTTCTGATATAAAATGTGGTCATTCTGACACCAGCAAAATTCTGAAATAATTATAGTCATTTTTTGGTACAACATTACTCTGTGCAATAAAAGCATGGTTGGATTATACCACTGTGAAATGGCACTTTGACATCAAAGTACCCTGCAAATCCCAGCAAGACTTAAATAGCCACTGACATTAGCACTAAGACTTCAGAACGGTTATTCAGTCGCATTGTGTTGTCTAAATGTGTAAACAATGGAAATGTTGCTTGAAAATGCCAAAAATATTCTAAATTAGATGAGAACCAAATGTTGAAAGCTGTTGCCATTGTAAATATGTAGATAGAAATAAATAAAAAAAATCCATCTTAATCCAAACCTCTGTTGTTTTTTCATATACAGTTAGTAATGCAGCACAGCTAACTCCCATGGGAGGTCAGAAAAGTTACTTATTGCCTTGTGCCATATATAGATTTATGTAAATGTCTTTCTTGGTCTTTTGTTTGAATTTTGCCTTGTGAATATTATTTTACATAAGCAAGTACATATACTTTTTATGCTATTCTATGCCTAATCATTGTTCTCATTTTTAATTCTACTTAACGAACCATTTAATGTGTTTTTTTTTTAGTTTCATTTTAAATTTGCCCAGTTTTCATCGAGGCTTTCTTCTTTTGCAGATATAAATGAATGTGAGTTGAGTGACAGGTTGTGCAGGAATGGCCAGTGCGTCAATATGATCGGCCGCTACCAGTGCACATGCAACACAGGCTACAAATCCAGCGAGGACAGGCTGGACTGTGTTGGTACGTGGTAAAATATGTGACTGGTTCACTTGTGATGGCAGACTCTTTCTGCTTTGTTGATTTATTAAACCTTTTTTACTCATCTTGTTTTTTTCTGCTGCTCAGACATTGATGAGTGCACCATTGAGAACGGTGGCTGCGAGTCTTTCTGCACAAACTCGGAGGGCAGCTACGAGTGCAGCTGCAACAGCGGCTATGCGCTCATGCCTGATCTAAGAACCTGCACTGGTAAGTAGGTGTATTTTGTTTTGCAGTGTATAAGAAAGTTGATCTTTTTATTACTTATGGACTATAATATAATTTAATTTGCATATTTATTCCTACTTTCTACTTCTAATCTTGAGATGAGATAAGAAGCTGGTTGATTCTCACTGGCATGTTCAATGCTTCAGATTATTCTTTGTTTACAAAGTTACAGAAGTTCTTCTATATTTCTGGGAGTGTCAGTGGTAAGAGTAGTAATAGTAAGCCGTGCTGTAGTGATTATGTCTCAAAATGTAAGCCATAGATCTAAAAAAATGTCTTCTTTTGTTTCCTACTTTGAAATGTCTTCAGGCAACGAAAGATGTTGTTCCCTCACTATTATCTCTGCTGGCTCATCTGCAGGTTGCATATGCTGTTCACAGTTTTGCTCTCACTCCTTTAATTTCCAACAGAATTCAAGGCTTTACAGTGGTAATTTGAGAGCAGTGTTTCGGCGTCATGTTTATTTTATGGCGCATGCTTTTTCCTGGATTGACCCGACTAAATACACACCAGCGTGTGCGCCGTAAAAGTCTGTGTTGTAGCTTTGATTTGCCTCTGTGTGTCTGTAATCTTCAGATATCGACGAGTGTGAGGAGAGCCCTGAGGTCTGCGATGGGGGCCAGTGCACCAACACCCCAGGGACGTTCCAGTGCCTGTGCTTTGATGGGTTCATGTCGTCGGAGGATATGAAGACCTGCCTGGGTGAGCGGGCGAGTGCTACGGCTCTGACCTTATTAAATCCAGGAGGTCTGGATTCTCTGGGATTTACTGAGACAACGTAATGATCCACTTCAAGGGTATCCAAAGTATGAGTCATGAGAATGAGTTTTAATGACTCATTTCTGTGAGTGTGTGCCTCTCAGAGCAGGGAGTCTTTTTTTGTTGTTGTTGATGATTTACGGGCTAGTGAGCGTTGTGTTATTTTCGCCAAGGAGGGAGGAATGTGTGACATTTAGACGTCTGGCTTCCCTGCACGAGAAGCAAAAGCTTGACACCCCTCGTATAAAGGCGTGTATCTGCGCTAACACGCAGCTGGGTTTTTCAAAACAAACAACCTTTATAGTCACAAAAACTTTTATTAATCATCATAAACCTTCTCTTTATTGCAGGTCTGTTTAAGCAAAGTACCGCGCTTGATTGCTTCCCTGCAATTTTCCTTCCCGTCTCCTCTAGATGTGGATGAGTGCGAGCTGAACCCCAACATCTGTTTGAGTGGGAACTGCGAGAACACTAAGGGGTCGTTCATTTGTCACTGTGACCTGGGATACTCTGTCCGCAAGGGAACCACGGGTTGCACAGGTGAGTGTAAGCATGTAGGACTGCACACCCTGTGGCTGGGAAATCCCGGATGGCGATGAAAAGGATGTTTGCATGTGAGCAGAAGTCTGCTGCTTGTTAAAGTTGGGTTGTGTAACTTTTCTAAAAAAAAAAAGAAAAAAAAGATTTTTGATGGTTGTTAAAAATATCACCCTTCCGTGTCACAATGACATAAAACAGAGAATAATCTGCGAAGAAATCAAGCTCCTCCAACTCCTCCCTGAGTTAATACTGCAGAAATTCACCGCTGTCCATCAAAAACAACCAATGAAAGCCGGGAGAAAGGGCTTAGTGCTGTCAATCAACCTCATTTATTGTTAATGTGCTAACGACGGAAAAACAACTTACCGTTCCAGGAAAAGTGTTTGTCCTTGTTAACTAGGCTGAGCATTCATGGTGGGCTCTGCTGATGGGGAGAAGCTGTAGCTTAGCAGAGCGCAATGGGGAGGGTGTGAGCAGCGCATACACAAAGTTATTAACTGTGCTAAGATCCTCACCCTGACTCTGGGAGCACTGGAAAAAGGCAGAGCAGCTTAATTTTTTTCACTGTTTATCTGTCTCTTGTACACTATATATATATATATATATATATATATATATATATA